>JAJONQ010004606.1:0-26814 GCA_036250385.1 Solanum microdontum | reverse complement strand
ACTTTTACAATTTTCAAGAAGTGTAAATAAGGGTATAATAGGAAAAAATTTGTTGTCCTTTCTTGATTTGTCAAAATGGACAACTAAATAGGGACAACTAAAAAAGGAAATATGGACAACTAAATAGGGACGGAGGGAGTATTGCATTACAAAACAGGTGAAACAGAGCCAGGCAAAAGTACCTGCCCCACCACGTGAACAATAACTCATATTCAGTGAAGTTGGACAGAAAAATAAAAAATGTACAAAATTTATAGCAAGGTTTATTTTATTTACCAAACAGAAGCCCTGGTGTTGAAAGTTTCAAAAAAAAGGTCAGGCCACCTACAAAATATTTTCAAGTAAAACATGACTATATATTATAATAATTTGATCTTCTGCAAGAAGTTGTGACTAGCTCCTGATTACATGACAATAACTTTATCAACTACGTCAAGACTCTCCTTCTCATCACCATATGTACACTGAACGCCAATAACTTACAATAACTTTATTAAGAACACTAGGAGAAAAATTCATATCGAATTATCGACCATATGTACACTGAACGGACCAGAACAATAATGTTTCAATGGCGAATTTAGTAAAGTTCGAAATTAGTCGCTAATAAAATGAGAATTCCGATACAACAAAAAACCATCAAACTGTGTCCATCCTCTTCGATTGTATGTACAGAAAACCCACCCAAAAAAAGCATTCGAACGAACCACAGAGGAAGAATCCTCTAAACTCAACGGCTTCCACTGTTATCCAACCAATTCTGTAAGCTGCACAAGGCTTCTGCTGAGAAGCTGCAGCATCTTAAACGCCTTTGTCGTGACTGTGACGGTTCTGGATGATCAAGGGAAGTAAAGCAAACAATTACCACAGTAAGATTGTCGAAGGTACTGAGACGCAGGGCTTCCATGACAAGGTCTTTGGCACACTGTTCAGGATCATCATGCCGTCTCAGACCACGACGTACAAGATTAACGGCTTGCTGACTTGACATAACATCCCAGATCCCATCACAACCAATTATAAGGAATTCATCATCCTCGGTCAAGATGATCTGTCGGAATTCAGGCTCCGCAATCAGAGGAGAGGCAGAGCCACGAGGCAGCTTCATGTCCCAGTCCCCTAAGGCCCTAGTCACTGATAGGACACCATTGAGATAGCCATCATCAATAAATCCACCCAACTCTTCAACACGCCTTCTCTCCGATGCATAATTCGGTCTATGGTCTTGAGACATATTAACTGCCTCTCCCTTATGGCAAAGGACTGCACGACAGTCTCCCACATTCGCCACCATTAAAAGCCTGCAACAGGACCAAGTAACACTTTAGTTAACAAGAATACAGTAAAAAAGCAGGTTCCAAAAATTCCATAAACTAGAATCAACTTCTATAACCCTCCCTCCTTGTTCTTGAGTTATACAGTCGTCTATGGTTAGATACTTGGGAAAGCAATTCTATGAAATTATAAAATAAAGACAGGTTTGACGCTTATCCATCGAGCAACATACTTGAGTAAGGAATGAATAACTAATATCATCTGCTTAGAGAATTGAAAACCATATGATGCGTCCACAGAGTTCCAAGAAATAGAATTGAGCGTATAAAAGGGCTAATAGTAAGATTTAAAGACAATCATGACGATTAGCAGAGGATTTGAACATTACTAGTTCGAGTTCATAATTCTATCACAACTCATTCAATTTACTGGATTCAGAATCTATTATTTGTATTTATTTAGTGAATTTTTTGACACATATACGGGTCTGAGCCAAAGTTGTTGGTTTCGATAAACCCGTAGGCCGTAACTTATATAGTACATCCACTTCTTACCATGAGCATGGCCAATTTTATACAGAAAGGAGAAGCATTTTCACACACATACAAAAGAATCAAAACTTTACCTTCCCAATATCAGCGCTGTCAATGCAGTAGTTCCAGAAGAACTACTCACACTACACTCATCCGCTAAAGCAAGGTCAGCGAGAAGAAACCCTTCTCTTACAGAATTTTTCACCTCTTTTAAAAATGTGTCATCAACTTCTGATGTCTGAGGGAAATTGGTTTCCTCAAAAAGGAATCGGAGTACATGCTTCCTCACATAAGCTGCTGCCTCAGGTCCTCCATGACCATCAAACACCTATAAGATAATGAAAACATGAATCAGTTAGAAAAGCCCTCCAATGACAATATATAACATGTGCCAGAATTGATAATTACCCCATAGAAGGCACAAGGCTTAGGGAACCTGACGAGGGAGCCTTGATGTGCAGAAAGATCATCTATCCTTATATGCTCATCTTCCATGAACCTCCGTGGGCCAATATCTGCAAAGCTACCTGAGCGAATGCTAGGAACAAATTGCAAAATTGTAGGATCTGGTGAATTAGAAACCTGAAATAATGATTTGATAAAGATACATCAGTACACAGATGAAAAGAGAGAGTTTAATAACACGCAATAATTACAATGTACATATTTAGCATGAATATTGTGGAACAACGAAAATGGCGATATGACATGGCATGGTTCTAAGCAAAGGTAAAATTAGAACAGAAAAGATGAATAGTGTAGGAGAAACGACCTTTTCCATCTTCCCTAACAGCAGGTAATCTGTCACAAAAAAAAAAAAAAAAAAAACTTTGCCACCCCTTGGTTCCAAAGAGACATGTATCAGCAACTCTGTACTCCAGTCCCCAAATGTGTGATATACACAGTATTTTAATTAATTTTTTTTGGTGGCGTCAACTGTTACACAAATATCAAAAACCACTAGATATTTAAATGTTATGACCATCTTATTGTAAAGATCCTATACTTTTTCCCTCTTCCTATGAAACCCTCACTACGTTTCAATAATAAGGATGCCGTAAGTGAGAAAAAAAGTTGTCAATGCCTTGAGGATTCCATGACAACTGTTTTCCATTCCCAAATCAAGTATTACCAATTGCAAGCCCAAGAATTAATGTTTTAGTGGACTTGTATCAACACAACTTTGTGAAAAGACAACCTTACAGAGCCACAGACAGAACTAAGAGAATGAGAAAATTGATATCCACGCTAGCGAGCTCTACAAACTACGTGTAAGCACATTTTTCCTGTTTTTGGAAGAAGGTAACTCCACTTAATAGAAGAATTAAGCTACTGTTTGCCTAATGAATATGTTTATTAACACATAGATACCTTACGAACTGCATTGAAGCACATGTTGATTAGCACACAAATAAACACCTAAAGGGGCTCCACACAACCCTGTTGTAGGAGAAAGGCCCAGTAGGTCCCGTTATACAAGAGGCAGGTAACTGCTTGGTCTAATTACAGTTCAAGGAGCTTTCCAAGGCACACTTTTTGTATAAATTGCTCTGTTTTACTATAATCCCCCCACGGTCCCCTTTGTACAAAACCGGATGACTATTTGCCCAATTAACACCTAGAGGAATGTCTTCTTTGAACATCAAGAAACATTTTCTGCTGTATAGTTGCCATCCTCCAAATCCACTGGAAAGTGGAAACTTTTTAAATGAAGCACCTGAGGTATACTGTTAACTATACTTATCAATAGCATGTCATAATTAATACCTATAGTAAAACTTGGGTAGTCACTCTAGCTTCCATTAATAACCTGAACATCATAGTAACCATTATTACGCACAAAGAATGCCTCCACTTTCTAGTGTTCTCCTTCGGTCACTCTTTACCTTTTCTGGTTATGCAATGACTCTTATAATACTAGGAGAGGTCCAAAGTTAGTCATAAATGAATACAGGTAAACCAAAAGACCAAAATTGGTATGATTTACAACAATTCACACCATATCACCCTTAAGAACAACAGTTCCTTCCTAAAATCTAGTGAAATGCAGCTATTAAGCTTAAGGGGGCGTTTGTCAATGAAACTTTACTTTTATCCGAATAGAGTTAACTCTGGAAAGCATGTTTTGACCATAAAATTCCGGAAGAACACCAAAAAGTTGTTTTTACTTTTTTTCACTTCAAATTACTCACAAAAATTCAAAAACAACTCCAATATGCATTCATGGCCACACAGAACTCAAATTTTCACTTTGAAAACAAAAACTACTCTTTTCAACTTCTCATAATTTTCATGGCCAAACACCCCTAAGTTAACACGAGCCAAAAATGTTTTCTTTTATTGCTTCCCTTTATGGGTTTCCATTTATGAGGTAAGTAAGTATTCAAAGTTGTACTAATGTTGAATTTTGTTCTTTAAAAGATCAAATCTTCAATCTTCAATAAAAAACACAGAACTTGTCATGGCATGAAACGAGTAAAATCTGTTATACAAAGAAAACCCATCTTGAAAAAGTAAAAAAAGACAACAAAATAAGCAAAAAAGAGAGTAACCCACCACATCAGAACAACAGGGGACATCCAAAACAGTGATGGTCTGTTGTACTGGTACCATAACTTCAGCTCCAGCTACCATGATTAAAGTCCACAACTTTTTATATCATAAAACAAACAGTAAACTCAATTCGTCTTCTTCTTGAAATAAAAAAAACAATCAGAAAAATTTGCTAGAAAAACAGGTTAGAAATGAAAGTATGAAGAGGGGGTTTTTGCTATGAAACTTTTTGGAGTGTGGAAACTGCAAAGACTAAATTTTGGTGGAATTTGGCTTCAACTTTAGATATATAAGTAGCGGTGATTGTGACCGCCGATGGGTAAACGCCGGTTAGATAAAAGTCGTAGAGTAGGTGAACACTTATACGGTGGCGCTTACAATTTTGTTTAAGTATTAATTTCTCGCGGGTTGTTTGGATTAGTTTATTTTAGTTTTTATTTGTGATATAATTAGCTATTTCTATTTTTTTTTTTATCATTTGTCCTAAAAAAATGATTAGTGATGGGCTTATTATTTTCTATATAGAAATTAGAAAGTGAGATAAAATAATTATTCTATATTGCGTTTCGCGAGCTAAATTATTCTTTATTGTATTTTTTATGTCTCAATTTACGTGACACATTTTGAATTTTTATATGTTTTTTAAATATTTTGAATTGTCAATTATTATGACTTACTGTACTTTTTACGTAGTTTGCAAATATGTAAATTTCATTTTGGAAAATTTGAAGACTCCATAAGCAAATTCTAGGTCAAACTTAAACTTTTGACTGTCGAAAAACGAAATGTGTCGTATAAATTGAGATAAAGGAAGTATTTTTTTATCTTAATATTATCTGTTATTTTTTTAGAAAATTGTAATAGCTCAGTTGATTGCCTATGTAAACTCCATTCAAATTATGCAAACAACGTTCTTTATATATATCACTTGTAAAATTATACTTATTTTGTTATTATCATGAGTTGAATCACCTTACGTGAAGAATAATCTGATGCATATTATTTGTTAAAAAATTATATAATGTATAATGATTAAATACATATTTTTATGACTTTATTTTATATTGCACTGCCTTAATATAATTTGAAAAAATTATATATTTTTCATCAAATTCTTAACTCTGCCATCGATAATAATTGTTGTGGTTGTGGTTATGGTTTGGTTGAGCAAAATGCACACGCAAAAAGGGATGGACCATGGAGGGACTAGAATCAATCAATGAAGAAACTTCGATGGTTGGGTACGTGACTATTTCTTCTACAACTTGTATGTGAATGGTTGAATTTACTATTATTATTATTTTAAATAAATAAATAAAGTTTGAACTGATATTTTTTTAAATTCTAACCCACTATGCTGAATTTTTAGTTAATATTTTATCCAATTTTGATTTAAATTAATATTTAGTGGTCTAGAAAATAACAAGTTTGCAATTTTCATAATCTTGACCAATTTTATTGGAGTATATTAGTGATGAAAATGACATAAGCAGGACTTTTCAACAATTGAATTATTTTATTCTTACTAAAACTCTAGAATTTTTTAGTCTTCTGGACTCTCTGTTATGGACTATAAATATATTTATATATTTAAGAAGTTGCTATCAAATATATTATTTATATTTAATTTATTACGCTTTTAAAGATTTAAATCTGACTATTAATATTTTAATTAGCTAAAATAATAATAACAATTTCATTTTAAAGTTCACGTCCCGAGTCTATATCTTGGATGTGGCTAGTTATATTTTGAGACTATAAATACTATGCAAACAACAAAACTCAAATAGCTCTATAAATACTAAGTCTGAAAGTAGAGATGTTTTAGAAACAACTGAAATATAATCTATTCTGACTTAACTAACTTGTCTATGAAGTCTCTACTAAATTGAGGTTAGGTGTCGGTGATGTGAGGCCAAAAATACATATTTTTAATTATTATTTGCCTCATATTTATTATTTATATCTGTCCTTTTTGAGCATTAATTTTATGGATTGTGCTAAATAGTATATTTTATTTGTAGAAGTAAATTGACGTAAAATTGAAGAAGTTTGGAGCTAAAACGAAGTAAAGATGGAAGGTTGAAGAAGGAAATCAAGCAGATAGTTTAATGAAATAAATTCAATATAATAATGTATAAGGAAAAGGTGCAGCAATAGCGAAATTGAAGATTGCTGCTGCTGCTGCCACGTGGCAGCCAATAACGGTAGCAGCAACCCAACAAGGCGGCTACAGTGTTTTACGCACGGGAGGAATTCCAATTCCTTTTGGTTTCGGTTTGGATTCCTAATTTGCTTTGGACTCAATTATTTTATTTAGAGTTTACTATATCTATAAATAGTTCATAAAAATAATTATGGGAGGTATCAAGAGTAAGGAGGAGGCACAATTTTTGGCGAAAGTCGTCAATACTTTTTAGGGTTTTTTTTTCTTCTTCTTGTTTTCTTAGACATTAGTAGCTAAATCTCTTGTTCTGGGGCTGTAGCTACAGATTCAACGTTGATTATTTGAGGCATTATGAATTGATTTTCGGTTGTCAATCCAAATTACTTCTATATTCTTGTTTTACTATTTTATGCTTGCGCACCATAAAATAAATCTAGTGTCTAATCTTAAAATCGAACGAGGAGGGATTAGATAGACCAGAGAATATAGAGAGCTCGGTCCACCCATTAGATTGAGGTGATTAGTGTTCAGGAGTGACGTCCAGACGAACACCTTGTTTGGCTACGAAATAGGATGAAATATAAATGCTCGCAAGTTAGTTTAACTATCCCCGCTCAATGATGTAGTTAGATGGCTAACTGGGGTAGGCGGCGAGAGGCGAACCACCCGAACCATATTATCAACCCTATAAACCAGTAATTTGACAACTGAAGTGAATTCTAAGTCAAAAATATGATACATGAAATCCAATACATGCTGCAGCCCTGAGATTTTCCAACTATTGTAAATAATTTTATTATTTTGTTCTTGCATTCTTCTCTTTTGGTTCTCTTAACTAAATAAATTAGATTAGTATAATTTAGTAAAAATAGTTAATTGACAAGTCTTTTGGGTTCGATAATCTAGTTCTTTTAAGAGCCACTATATTACTTGCGTGACCACGTACACTTGCGTGTGCAATTGGGAGCAACAAGTGTTTGGCGCCGTTGCCGGGGACTTAGAAATTAACTATTTGTCTAAGTTATATTTTGTCTTTTTATTTATTTAAGTTATGTTTTTATATTTTTTTTCTTTGTTTGAATAATTTGATACTTCTATTGATATGGATGATTGGGATAAATCGTGGTTGGTTGATGATTGTCCTTTATGTGATATATGTGGTCGTTAGTATATTCATTGGAATGGTTGTCCTAAATCTAATTCCCTTCCCCCGAACCCCTATTATGATTCTTCTGTTATTTGTGATGTTGGTAGGGGCGATGAAGCAGAGAATGCAAAACAAGAGGCGTTTGAATGTACAGACATGTTGGACAAAGTTAATTCAAAAATTGCTGAACAAATGTTTGAATGTATGGAAGGGCAAAAAAACAATCATGAAATTTTTGTATGAGCTTGACGCTATTCAATTAGAAATTACTGACCTAAATATTGCAACCCAACAAAGAGAAAGCTATGAAGAAGCAGAGATAGTGAGTCAATCTTGGCTACAAGAACAAACTCAACTTCTAAAGTTTCATGAGTCTATCCGTGATGGTTTGACATACATGACAATCCAACTGATTGAAGGAAGCGTTGAGCTCACACAAGGCATAGATAAATTTGGCATAGATATTCATGACTTAAAGGCTCACTAGAACAAAAAGATTGAGGCGTCTGATGCCCAATTATTAATTGTTGTGGATGATGACCAACTAATGGAGCAAAAAGCGGAATTCCAGCCATTCAACTATACCTTATTTCTTAATATCGATGTTGAGAAAGAGTACAAAAGTGAGAATGTTGTAAAAAATGTTGTTTTGGAGTTGAGGCAACTTCAATCTCATTCAAAACACTTTTCTATAAAATTCGAACTAATGGATGAGTGTATTGATGAAGAACAAGGCCCCTACATTCTAAAGTTTTTTAGTCCTCATAGACAAAACGACATTCCTCACTTAAGGGCCAAGAAGTGCAAGATGCGACATAAATTACTTGGTTCCTTTATATTTATACCAGCACCCCTTGAGAGAAGCAGAAAAATAGATGCAAAGTTAGGGGTACAATTCATAAGTTCAAAGTGGAAAGAAAAGTAGTGATTTGCTTGTGTCGTGTCGCGACGTTAAATTAGGCGCTTATTGGGAGGCAACCCAATTTATAGTGTAACTTTTTATTTTATTTTTATTATATTAGTATCATTTTTTTTTCTTTTGATTTTGTTTTTACAGGTTTTGGAGTAGTCTGAGTATCTAGAATTTGGAGCTAAGGAGCACGTTTGAGCTTAAGTATGGGGTGCGTACGACCCTTGATGAAAATAAAGAGAACATGCTACTAGCTGGGCCTAAAGGCCTCAGGGAGTTTTCCTAACCCTTGTTTTAAATTTTATTTGATGCTTTGGGGACATAGCATAGTTTTAAGTGTGGGGTGGAGGAATAAATTCCTAGTTTTTATTGTTTTATTGAGTCTTTTATTTTTTCAGGATGGGTTCCTTGGCTTTTGTTTTCGGTTCTTTTCCTGAGATAGTTCCTTTGAACCGAGTGTCTTTTATTTTTTTAGGAATAATTTTATTTTTATTTTTTATTTTATTTTTGAGAAAAAAAGAAGAAGAAAAGACCCTTTTGAGTGGTGTGATACTTGCTATTTAGGCCTAATTTTTGAGTAGTACTTTCTTGTGAATGCTTGATTGATAAAAATAAATAAAAATTGCAGACTCTTTGACACCTAAGCTCATGATTGTGACTTTGTAAATAACTTATTTTATTTTGCAGTTTATTATGATCTTGTATCTCTTAGAAGTGGAATTGATCCATCTTGATTGATACTTGTGCCATGTGTGGTGAGAATTTGTTTATTCCATGTTTTGCGTCTTACTCTAGAACTTGTCTTGCATGTTATTGAAGCGAAATAAAAAGTGTTGCTTTGTTTAGAAGATGATAATAGGCTATCTTTGATATGTCTGGTAAATTTAGCCTTTTTAGATATTATATCACTAGTTAGCGTTTTTGAGCATGTAGCGTTTTGTTGGTAGCCATATTTTTCCCTTGACTATTTTTGTTGAATCCCTAGTTTTTGCACCTTGCTTCCTTGAGCATTATAGCATAGACTTATTCTAATTATCAATTCTGAGAAAAAGGGATGGTTGAGTGAAAAGGTAATCAATGATAGCTACAAAAGGTTTAAAAAGCCCTCTTTGAAAGAATGTGACATGAACAAAAAAAAAGTTATCTTGATGATGGCCCTGGTCCTTCCAAGGACATTGTGCACCTTAACGCATGTAAAATATGTAAGTTGAGGGTGGCTATTATGAAGGAAAACTTAAAAAAAGAAAAAAAAAAAAAAGATTGAAGCATTCTTGAGATGATGAGAATTACTTGTGAAATAATTGTTGTATAGAGGGTTGAAAATAATGGGTGATGAAGTCTTAAAGTGCAAAGTGCTTAAGGAAGTGTAAGTCACTATTATATAGTTTTCCTACCCGTCCCCTAGCCTACATTACAACCCATTTAAGTCCTATTTGATTTTATCCGAGCATGCTTAATTAGTGGAGATGTACATAATGGGCAAGCATATGGCTCTTTGTGCATACATGTGAATTTTCTTTGTGAGTGTAAGAGTTGTTCTTGATATGAAATCCTTAATTTATATTCAATCTTTTGAATTGAGTGTGTGGACTATTTCTTTTTGTGAGGGCACTTGTTTCATGATGGATATGTAATTTTATTAACTTTCTTTGATGAGAGTAGGGGAGCAAGCTTAAATTTGATGAGTTCAAAGTCTTTCCTTGAGGTAGGAGGTTAGAGGTTTGTTGTTTTATTTGGATGTCTTGCATAATGATTGAGAAGAGTACTTGATGTTTTGAAATCGGTATATGGCCTAATTGTTTGTATTAACTAAAGTGATGACATTCCTAGTATGATTTTTTGAGATGAGCTTTAATGCTTGCTCGAGGACGAGCAAAAATTTAAGTGTGGGGTGTTAATGTGAGGCCAAAAATACATATTTTTAATTATTATTTGCCTCATATTTATTATTTATATCTGTCCTTTTTGAGCATTAATTTAATGGATTGTGCTAAATAGTGTATTTTATTTGTAGGAGTAAATTGATATAAAGTTGAAGAAGTTTGGAGCTAAAACGAAATAAGGATGGAAGGTTGAAAAAGGAAATCAATCAGACAGCTTAATGAAATAAATTCAATATAATAATGTATAAGGAAAAGGTGCAGCAATAGCGAAATTGAAGATTATTGTTGCTGTTGCTGCCACGTGGCAGTCGATAACGGTAGCAGCAACCCAACATGGCGGCTACAGTGTTTTACGCACGAGAGGAATTCCAATTCCTTTTGGTTTCGGTTTTGGATTCCTAATTTGCTTTGGACTCAATTATTTTATTTAGAGTTTACTATATCTATAAATAGTCCATAAAAATAATTATGGGAGGTATCAAGAGTAAGGAGGAGGCACAATTTTTGGCGAAAGTCGTCAATACTTTTTTGGGTTTTTTTTTCTTTTTCTTGTTTTCTTAGACATTAGTAGCTAAATCTCTTGTTCTGGGGCTGTAGCTACGGATTCAATGTTGATTATTTGAGGCTTTATGAATTGATTTTCGGTTGTCAATCCAAATTACTTCTATATTCTTGTTTTACTATTTTATGCTTGCGCACCATAAAATAAATCTAGTGTCTAATCTTAAAATCGAACAAGGAGGGATTAGATAGACCAGAGAATATAGAGAGCTCGGTCCACCCATTAGATTGAGGTGATTAGTGTTCATGAGTGACGCCCAGACGAACACCTTGCTTGGTTACGAAATAAGATGAAATATAAATGCTCGCTAGTTAGTTTATCTATCCCCGCTCAATGATGTAGTTAGATGGCTAACTGGGGTAGGCTGCGAGAGGCGAACCACCCGGACCATACTATCAACCCTATAAACCAGTAATTTGACAACTGAAGTGAATTCTAAGCCAAAAATATGATACATGAAATCCAATACATGCTGCAGCCCTGGAATTTTCCAACTATTGTAAGTAATTTTATTATTTTGTTCTTGCATTCTTCTCTTTTGGTTCTCTTAACTAAATAAATTAGATCAGTATAATTTAGTAAAAATAGTTAATTGACAAGTCTTTTGGGTTCGATAATTTGGTTCTTTTAAGAGCCATTATATTACTTGCGCGACCGCGTACACTTGCGTGTGCAATTGGGAGCAACAGTCGGGACAAGACCCACAACAATCTAACTATTTTACTGAAAATAATTAACGATTAATTGAATTGAACTAGTAAAACTAGAACCATCTGAAAGCAAAGAGGTCTCACCAAAAGGTGATGGAAAGAGATCCTACTGAAGTGTTTGTTGATGATAACAAACACATGTCTGCATCATTTAAAGATGCAACATTAAATGACGTCGGTATATAAAGTGTACGGTATGTAAAATAGTTGAATGAAACAACGGGCTAAATTGAATATACTGAACTGAAAAAGTAAATATGAAGATAAACGGTAAGATAACCAATTGAAAAGTAAAGCATGGATGTACTTCAACAATCAAGCTTAACAACTGAAAATGCATGTAATAGTAGCAAATGTTGAAATTAATATAATTTACTTTTCTTGGGGAGTTTCTCTAACCGACAATCATCACATGAGCCTTGTGATGATACAACGTCTTACCCATGTTTCCAGTGTCATCTTGTACTTTGCGAGAATAAAGGACAAATTGAACTATGGATTCAATCTCTTATCCCTTATCAGGGCTTTTTGAGGAGTCGTCTGAACCAATGACACAATCCTATCATGTGCTAGCGGCACAATTATGAAATTTGGATTATCTAAATCCTTACCCAACTCGATGCTCAATAGTATTTTAAAAAAAATGTAATAATGCTCAATAATTGTATGATGTCCCATTTAAGGAAAAGGTCCCACTTTGCTAAGACTCTCTATGTTGAGTTAATACTTTAAAATGTTTCTTTGTAACTGTACTGAATTTGCTTTTAAAGACTGCTTTATCCGGACTCACTTCACTTTCTGTAATTTAAGATATGCTCTCTTTAAAGCTAAATATGTTTTTCTTTCCGAAAATAATTCATTTGAAACAAAATCATGCTCTTGAAGCTCTTTCTGAAATACCGGTTTAAGATTTGAAATTTAATTTACTCATGAAAACAATGTATAAGAAATCAATATGATAAGGTCTTCAATAACTCTTAGCAACTAAAGGGTTCATGTGGCATATTAAGCGTGAATCAACAGTCAAAGATCATCATTAATTAAGTGTGAAGTAATGAAATTTCAATAATAAAATCAAGAATTCAACAATAAGAATATAGAGTAAATTCGAAGATTATAGATCATAGAGTAAAAACCTTAGCTTTGATCTTACGAATTGAAACAGTAGATGTAAGACAAAAGGAATGATTTAATTCATCATAATGATGATCTTCGTATTTTAAAAGTTCAACAAATCTTGGCAAAGAACTTAACTTGAAGAAGAATAATCAAGTTACTTTTTCTTGAGATTCTTGAGCTCTCTTCTTGAAAACCCTATGACCAAAGATTAAAATTTCTATCAATGATTCATGAATAGATGGAGAAATTTGAGTTGAAAAGCTTGAATTTCACGAAAAAGACTGATCTTTTTTGGATGAGAGGAGGACAGAAAACCACTTCTAGGGCATGAAAGAATGGTCAAAAATGAGAAAAATCCTAAAATCAACTTAAATGATTTTCCGTCGTCCAATCACCGTTTCAACTGATGAAACGCCTATCCAACATTATTCAACACCAAAGAAACATATGTTCAAAATAGAAAATCTCTTAAATTTTACTCAACCACGTTAGACTGGCGATTCCCCGATTCAGAATTGTTCATCGCCAACGAAATGCATCTCCAAAACAGAATGTCTAATAAAACTAAAATGATCATAACTTTTGACTCGGACCTCAATTTGACGCAATCTTGGTGGCGTTGGAAGAAAGACTCATAGACATTTAATTTGATAGGTAATAAGATATCTAACTCTTCATATACTGAGAGATATGGTCATTTGAAGTTGTCTCTTGCATGAACTAATGCACAAACTTAGTCGGTAGAAAAACTATTAAAACTTAGGGTCCGTTTGGATTGGCTTAAAAAAAAGTAGCTTATAAGTCAAAAATAAAAAGTCAAATTGAAATGACTTTTAAGTCAAAAAATAAAAAGTAGGGGAGACATATTTTTGGTTTTTGACTTATTTTAAGTCATTATTGACCTTGTCAAACACTTCTCAACTTATTTTAAGTCATTTCTGACTTATTTTAACTTATTTTTTATATTTGTCAAATACTTTCAGAAGTCAAAAACTGATTTAAAAATAGATT
This sequence comes from Solanum microdontum, assembly GCA_036250385.1. Taxonomy (NCBI): domain Eukaryota; kingdom Viridiplantae; phylum Streptophyta; class Magnoliopsida; order Solanales; family Solanaceae; genus Solanum; species Solanum microdontum. Next base: position 12,944 of record JAJONQ010004606.1, on the reverse strand, counting down.
TAATCAACTTTTAAGTCAATTCAAACACCCTCTAAACCACTGCTGATTCACTTCTCACACTTAAGAATGAACTTTATAACGCAAGTACATGTTGGACGTCACTCGATCCAAGCTTATATATACTTACGGCAAATGATTTAGATCCTCATAATAGAATTTGCGAAGTGTTGCAACCTCAAACCGTTAAGAATCCATAATTCGATTTAAACTTTTGTACTTGAATATTTTTTCCATCGATAATAACAAGAGAAAAGGTAAAGAATCCAAATTATTCAGTAATGGCGTCACTTCACTTCACAAATTTTTAAGGCCATAGAACTCATCGATTATCAGCTCTCTCTTCTGCAACTCAACGCTAATGGCTTCTCCCTCACTTACCAAATCCAATTTCTCCCTTCATTCCTTCTCTTCTTCTCCATCCTTCTCACAATTCCCTCATTTCACTTCCATCACCGTTGTTCAACCCAAGTCCTTCCCTTCGCAGCTCACCTTCAAACGCTGTCAAAATGCTCCTTCTTTCCCAATTATCAGAGCCCAAACCTCTCCAGGTCTCAATTTTGCTTAAAGCCCACTTCATTAATTCAGTTATTTAGTAATGGGTCAGTGTTTTTCCTTCTTTTGTTGCTTATGGTAGTAATGGGTCGGTTTTGATTTTTCAGATTTCGTCCCCGATGCGAAGTTTTACAAAGTTGAAGCAATTCTAAGGTGATAGCTTCACTTTTCTTTACTATGTATTCTAATCTGCTTTCTTTACTCTGTTTACTGATTCAATTTTGCGTCTTTTATGTTCTTCTGCAAATTTTGGAATGGACTAGACCTTGGAGAATTCAACAGGTTTCTTCGGTAAGCACTCGATTTTTTCTTTCAATTTTCATATGCATGCGCCACTTTTTTGAAAAAAAAGATTCTTTTCTCTTTGTGATCCTTAAGGTTGCATGCCTACATGAATGCTTAAATTGAGGCTCTTTATTGGACTTTTTTTTGGGTTTTTTTACTCAACCCCAATTTTGCATTCTATGACATCATAGAAAAGCCTATATATTGTGGAAAATACTTTTACAGCACAGCTTCGATCTCAGTTGTGATAAAGTTACAAAGAGCCAAAGGGTTAATCGAAATGCTGCTAGCTTGCTCTACTAATATCAGTACTGTTAAGTTTGAATTTCATCCTGGTTCTTTCTTGTTATACAGTCTTATTTCTTCATAGAGCTTATTATGTATATACCTTTTTCTTTGCTATATTGTCATATAATGACCCTATGGATAATCCTTTTGATAGAACAGTATTGAGTAGCTTTTAAGCTGTCAGAGACAAATTCTTTGTTTTTTGATACTAAGAAGTCTTGTTATGGATAAGTTGAAAAAATTTCAAGGGGACACGGGCTTTAGATCAGGATGTCCTAATATTATCTAGCACTGAAGGAACAATAAGGGGTTCGACGTATTAAACTTAGAGGTTGGAGTGAAATGAGGTAAAACTCCCCAGTCCCCATCCACACACACACATACAAAAGGAAAAAAAAGTTCCTCCTGAAACGCTAGAATATTTAACAATATGGTGAAGTGAAGCGCAGATTCTGTGATGACTATTGAACTCCATTTCACAACTAGATTGAAGGCAGCCATTTTCCTGTAGATATTTCAAAACATCTAATCCCCGAAGCTAAAAGCCTCCATTATTTACTCATGTTTTCTGAATTATGAAGGCACTACTGAAAATGGGCATTCGTGGTGTCACTGTTTCGGATGTTCGTGGTTTTGGCGCTCAAGGGGGCTTGACTGAGAGGCAAGCTGGTATGGAAACATTCATCAATTTTAAGTGTTAATTTAGGTTGTCTTGAATATTTCTCGATTAAAAAGAGACTCTTCCTTGGGTTTTGAAGTTATCTGCTGTTTGCAGGCTCTGAATTCTCTGAAGACACATTTGTTGCAAAAGTAAAAATGGAGATTGTTGTCAGCAAAGACCAGGTTTTGAATTTAAAAGGCCTTGATCAAGCTTTCCGCGCTATAATTTAAAATCATATGTGTAGAAGTATATGGTTGAAGTATATGATTATAGAATTATATGGTTAAAGTATATGATTATAGAAGTATATGGTTAAAGTGCCATTTATCTATCCTATGTATATAGAAGTTTTATCTAAGTGGTGCTCCTTGCGATATAATTGTGATTTTTAGATGTCAGTTCTAATCTAACCTGTAATGCTGTCTTATTAGGTTGAGGGAGTCATTGCCAAGATAATTGAAGAGGCAAGAACTGGTGAAATAGGTGATGGAAAGATATTCTGTAAGTTTTTCTCTTCATGATCTTGAAGTTTTTGATGTAAATTCTCTAACCAAAGCTTGAAACCATCTAGTTAATGTTTCCTCAATGAGCATGCTGTATATTTTCATATCATGATTCATGACATATCTTCTGTACAGGGTAAGGTGTAACACATAAATCATAATCTTTAATTTGCTGTTTTGTTTCCAAGCAAATGTTTGCCTCAGTAATCTAAGTGTGTTGCACATGAAGTGGGAAAACCCATGCCAGCAAGCCTTTTAATACATGCTTGCAATGACGATCCATATATTTGTATAAACAAAGTCTTTTGGTTCCACTGAGACGGTGTACTGTAAGATGATGTAGGTCTTAGTCTACCAGATGAAACAAATAGAGATACTATCCCAAAACTTGAAATAAGATAAAAAGCTGGAGGAATCTCAAAGTTTTTGATCTTTACCTTCTATTTTATCAGACAAGGAAATCCATCAGTGACATTGTTCACAATAGTTTAATTGGAGCCCAAATTTGTTGAGCTCTCCTTTGTTTGATGCTTATTTTCTTAAATATTTAAACGTCTTGTGAGAAAACATGATTTCAGTTTCTAGCTTATAAAGATACATACATTTATGATTTATCGATACACACACACACACTCTTCTATGTTTTCCTCTCAAGGCTTTTTATTTGGTGAGTATGTTTCTCATGTTAGAAGCCTATCTTTGATCTTAATTTCATTTTTTTCTGCCAAAATGTCAAGCCAAGCCTGGAGTGGATCATCACACAGGTTATCTGACTCTGATGCTAGAAGAGCTTATTGTGTGCTCAAGTTAATGGCCATATTGTATTAGCAAGTGGTCAGTTAATGGGCGGATTTTTTTCTTTAGTATAAAAACTAAAAAAGATACAGGTATCTATTTAGAAGAAATTTATTGAAGAGCATAAAACACAGTTTCCAGTGGTAACTAGTTCACATGTATGTGTTTGGGAGGGATCCTTTGCTTTTGGCCAAGTCTCTATTTAGCAAGGAATCTCTTGGGTAACATATGCGCAATCATATTACATAATTTTGATCTTGCTAACGTTTAAACATGACATGTTTTTCCTTGCAAAGAAAATCTTAAACGAGTGAAAGAGACCCTTAAGTTCAAAGTGGCTGTTAAAGTTGGGCCATCTATTGGGATATCATTACTTTTTCATATTCCAATTGAATATTCTTGGAACCTTGGTGTGCTAGACATTATTGCCTTGAGGGAAATATTACAAAATACTGAATTATTGATGCTGTTTTTTTTTTTTTACTTTGGCAGTGACTCCCATCTCTGATGTAATAAGAGTTCGCACTGGTAAGTAGAATGTTTTGCTTAATGATAGTCCTTTTGGAATTTTAAATAAGATCGTCTTTGTAGGTTGATTTATCATCTGAATTTCATATCCTTTATAGAGATTAAAACTTGTCCCTTGTAATGATTCTATGGTACACTGTAACAGGAGAACGGGGAGAAAAGGCAGAGAGGATGATGGGAGGGCATGCTGATATGTCCTCTGCATTATCAACTTCTTGAGCGGCAATGCCTCTATCTTGAACTTGAAAGGTTTAATCATCTTTAGTTGTGTGCAGTCAAGTAGGGAATAAAATAAACAAGTTGTAGACTTACCCTGTACCTGTGGTTTCAGTAGCCAACTTCCAGAAAAGTCGTAGCTTAGCAGCCATTTCATATTTGAACTCTTCAGCACAATCGCGGTAACTTTGCTTCCCCTGTTTTGGCTGAAGTTGTGCTGTAATATGTTGGTTGATTACTGTGGATATTGAATGATAAGCTATTCAAGCAATTACCTAAACGAGCCTTTAATATATATAGTGATACATATATCAAATCGGAAACTTTAGCCTTGTTAGATCCCCACGTGTATGTACTCTTCTGTGCAATATACATTGAACCATTAATTCAGGCTAATGCAAACTTAAGCAGCATATGGCGCACTGCGCCAGCCTCAGACATAGCTGCTGCAATAACCGCTCTGCGGTCACAGGCTTCTGGTAGTCCAAGGACTCATCCTCATGAATCTCATCTCCCACCATTATTTCCCCTATTACCAAAAAATATAGTCTCACTATTGGAAACAATATAAGGTTGACGTACACTTCACGTCCTCAGGTTCACTTGTGGAATCACACTGAGTATATGTTTGTGTTGTTGTTACTTGATTCCTTTGTTATTATACCAAACTTGTGCAAATCCACGTATCAATAGTGAAAAAATGACCACTTCTAGTGCTGCAAAAGAATCATATACAGGAGAATGAATGTGGCTGAACTTGTAAGTACTAAGCTTATATGACACTATTAAAAGAATATCTTTTTTGTATTTTCGAAAACAATTTTAGTTTAAATTTTCTATTTTATCGTAAACAAAATACTTTATATAATCACAAATCTTTCATGATATATTTTGAGATCACAAATTTTAAATCCAAATAAATAGTGACAAATAGAAATGGTAGAAAATAGTTGTATTTGTTTCATCTCTGGTCATTTGATTCTCCGCCAAACCCACCATTTGTTGGAATTTTGAAAGTTTAATTTTTTGATTTATCAATAATAGGTTATTGATTTAGTGATTTTACTAATATTTTTATATTTATAACACGATAGTATATTTATATCACTTGGTATATAAAGTACTTGACTTAGAGCTTAGTTTCATATACTTATATTTTTAGTTGTTTCAAACTATCGATTATTCTACATTGTATCAGTGTTTGCTTTTGCAGTTTTGCACAAGATGCAATCTATCAACTCATGTGCATGGTTCATTTGGCTTATCACCTTGTTTCTAAGTTATTTCTAATGATATTTTTTTTTGTGTCAAATCTTAACGGTTAAATCAAAACCGAACCGATAAAGTTTAATAAATCTGACGATAAGTCAATATCTTAATGGTTCTGTAACGATTTAGCGTATTACAAACCGATAATCGATAAGTTAAACCGATAAACTTCAAAATCGAACTGTACACAATCCTAATTATAATAGTGACAAATAGAAATGGTAGAAAATAGTTGTAATTGTTTCACCTCTGGTCATTTGATTCTCCCCCAAACCCACCATTTGTTGGAATTTTGTAAGCATTGTGTTACGTCAATAATCCTGCTGGCCTTCTCAGCAGCAAGTGATCTTGTCAATGAAGGAACCTCTCTTTTTTTGGTGGGTTAAGAATCTTTGCATTCAAACATATACACCATAGATTTGCTAGTCAGATTTTGAATTTTATGATTTATCGATAATGAATTATTGATTTAGTGGTTTTAGTAATAGTTCTAATTTTTTTTATTATCGAGTTATAGGTTTTTAGTGGTTTGAAGTTTTTTTTTAATAGATTAATCGATACATATTTATATTATTCAGTATATAAAGTACTTGACATCCTTTAATTTCTAGTTGTCTCAAACTCTCAGTTATTTTAGAATGTGTCAGTGTTTGTTTTTGTAGTTTTGCTCAAGATGCAATCTATCAACTCATGTGCATGGTTTATTTGGCTTGTCATCTTGTTTCTAAGTGACTTTTAATGCTAATTTTTCAAATATTAACGGTTGAACCAATAATCGAACTGATAGTGATCGAAATCAATATTTTAATGGTTCTATAACGATTTTAACATGTTTACAAATCAATAACTCATAAGTTAAATTGATAAACCTCAAAATCAAACCGAACTGATTGATATACAATTCTATTTATAATGGTTAAAACGTTGTCTAGATTCAAAATTTAAAGTTAATAGGTTAAAAAAGTGTGGGATTAGATTTAAACCTTCCTTGCTTAGGGTGATTTTGGAGTGGTAAGGGAATAAAGGCATTAATTGGCATCCTTCTAGTGGTAAATGCGGTTTGACTTTAGCTTAGCACTACCAAATTAAACAAATTCCTAATTCCTTTAACATAAGACTACAAAATATCGAATCAAATACTGACGGTCTTTTTCTATTATTTCTTTGTCAGGATACCTACAAACTTTAAACATGAAGTCAAATATATATATATACTCTTTCTCACAATTAGTCGTGTAATTCTCATAATAATAAAATAAATAAATATATTTGTTGAAATATTTTTGCAAAAATCAAATTTGGATTCAAATTAATTAGGGATAATTTCACACTTGAATTCAAATTAGAGCATACTTACTATTTTAATTTTATGAGTCTTATTTATTGCCCGAAGACCTAAACAAAAGTTCTCTATCAATATACACATTGGTCATGCATATGTTTTCTCAAGTTACAAGTTCCATAATATGTAGAAAACTTGTATGACATGCATACAATCACAAAATATACAAAATAAGTTACAAGAAGACGGTTTGAAAACATTCTTGAACTTGACAGAGATTATTCGTTTTTTATTCTTCCAAAACTTTTCGTTATATTCACGTCTACTAGCAAGTACGTAGTAGTACTAACGAACGTACACAATCCTCTCTTTTTATGCAACCTTATCTCAAACTTTTAAAATCACTACCTCTCAAACCAATTAAAAAGGACTTTCATGGCCAAGGACACTTTCTATGTACTTATATATAGTCCCTTAGCTAATTGAAACAATGATCCATAACAATATTCGAGTCTTGAGAATGGAACAAGTATCAATGGAGATGAAGAAAGGACCTTGGAGTCCTGATGAAGACTCTAAACTCATCCATTCCATCTCCCTATTTGGACAAGGACACTGGAATTCACTCGCTCACGTTGCTGGTATTATGTCATGCTGAGAGATCACACATTTATTTACTTAATCATATTATATATTTCATCAATACATCTTTCATGTGTTGATATGCCTCTTCATTTTCTTTTTAATTTGATCATCATGAGCCTGCTGATGCCATATCATAGTGTAGGTGATTGATCATCTCATCTAATTTAATTTAAACATATATTATCATTTCCTACATATTACATGCAAATGAAGTATGTATACAAAATATATGTATCATTTTGTTTCTTTCATCAAAAAATAATTACGTATATATATCAATATAGGGTTGAAGCGTAGCGGTAAGAGTTGTAGACTAAGATGGCTGAATTATTTGCAGCCAAATTTACGACGAGGAAAAATAACTCCTCAAGAGCAGTTCCTTATTCTACTCCTTCATTTTCGCTTCGGAAATAGGTAAGTAAACTATATATATAATATGTCATATAAACTGAGACAAATGAAATAATTATATTTTATAAAAGTTTGAACTCATATATAAATAACAATTATTTTGTTTTTTTTTATAACAAAAAAAGAAAGAAATAAATAGTCAAAGATATGGTCAATGGTTTTTCAACCATGGTAGGTATATGATGATCATCACAATTATGCGTATGGTTACATATATTTTTGTAAAAGTTGAACTCATAAAATAATAATTATTTTGTTTTTTTTTAACAAAATAAACAGATGGTCAAAGATAGCAGAAAATTTGCCTGGGAGAAGTGATAATGATGTTAAGAATTACTGGAGAACTAAAGTGCAAAAGCATGCAAAAGAGCTTCATTGCGAAATCAATAGCCAACAATTTCGACACTTCCTTCTCTATCAATGGATGCCTTCTCTGCTGGCTCAACAAATACCGACTTCTTCTTCTGAATTAATCGTGACGGAGAATTATTCTCTTAACAATATCAATACTTGTCCAAACGTTAATGTCATCTCATCATCAACGGATTCATTCGTAACAGAAGATGATAGTAATATTTGGAACAACTTGTCTAGTTTTGAAGATGGAATTAATATTTCTCATGATTTTTCAACCCCTTCAGATATGACACTTTATAATTATTCATCTCATGATGAGGATGATCAGTACTACTGTCACAATTATTGGGCAAGTGCAGAAATGCTAAGTTTGGATGAAATGGACCTTTGGCTCTAATTACGAGTACATGTGAACTCAATAATCCTATATATATATAAGAACTTACAAAAAAAAATATAATTATTCAATTGGTGAACCCAATTAGATAATTATTATTGTAATATTTACTTGAAATTATTATAAAAACTCATCGTGTAAACTTTAACTATGAATTCTCTTTCACCTTTATTATAATGTATGTATATATGCATGCGCACCCATCGCGTCAATTTTTTTCCATGCATGTACGTAGTATATAATTAACAAACGTTGTATAACTTTTTTCGTATGATCATAAAACTTTCTATTTCAAGACTAACAAAAAAAAAGGAATCTTCTATAAAAGAAGGAGTTTGTTTATGGAAATGTGGTAAAAGAATAAATGAGGCACAATTTAGGGTAAATTTAGGGGGGGAAATTAAAGAGTTAAATGTTTGATTTACTATCCTTGAAAGTCATGATGCAAGATGTATTTTAGATTGTGAATTCAAGAACGAATTAACTTATTTTTTAATCAGGTAATTAGTGAGTGGGTAATAATGGTAAATAATACTCCCTCTGTCCCTAATTACTTGTCCACTTTTTTTTTTATAGTTGTCCCTAATTACTTGTCCATTTTGATAAATCAAGAAATGACAAATTTTTTTACCTATTATATTCTCAATTAAACGATTAATTACTTTGAAAAATGTAGAACTTTTCATCCACTTCATAATTAATAAGGATAAAACGGTAAACTCACCATGTCATTAATTGATTTCTTAATAGGTGTGTCAATTAAAAAATGGACAAGTAATTAGGGACAGAGGGAGTACCAAAAGAGTGAGTTAATTAGAAGGTCATAAAAACTTCTGCATACTTTAAATGTGTGATTGACATGTTTATCGTAATTTAATTATACTACTCCTTCTATTCTAAAATATCTATCTCACTTTAGCTGTAATTTAACTTTTTTAATCAGGTAGTTAGTAAGGAAGGTAAATTTCTGTCGTTCCTTTTTAATTGTTATCATAAGGTTTGACACAATCCTTGAGAAAAAATTAGTAGAGTGTTGTTTGACGAATATATTCCTTATTAGTTCTTTAATCTTTATCTATATATGTTCCTCTCGATTCTAAAATAATTATCGTTAAAGGTAAAGTTGGAAAAAAAATAATTAATTCCCTTTTGATTATTTAAATGACAACTATTTTTAGTATATATGACAATTAAAAAGGAATAGATGGAGTATAAAATAGAATAGTAACCTATAAGATAAATTGTATTTTTTCCGTTTCTATTTATATGTCGTTCCGTACTAAAAATATTTTTCTTTAATACTTGTCATTTCACAAAATCAATAATGATATTATTTTTCTTATTTTACCCTTGAGAATTATTAATTTAAAAATATGAATTTGACTAAACATAGGAAACTAAACAATTAATTCATGTTCATGTCAATTTAATTAATCAAAATAAATTAATTCATATTTATTTATTGAAAACTTGACTTCAAGATAATTAGAACCGTCAAGATGGGCTTAGCCCATGGGGCCGCCCCAACCCAACCCGTTATCGGGGTAGGGTTGAGATAGGTTTTTCAAGTCCATTTTAAACTAAGACTTATAATCCCTTGACCCTTGAGGCTTCATCGGGATTGGGTTAGGGTCAACCCATGGATCAAAACTATTTATTTAAGGATAACTTACATAAATCTTTCTATTGTATGAACTAATTACTTAAAGGCACGTTATGTTGTAATATTACAAATTTTATCAGATTTTGATACGTCCAGATACATGTATATCGAGATATATAGACTCAAAATTAGGTTAATTTGTTCTAGATACACTATATCTCTATGAATCATATGTATCTAAGATACATAGATGAATCTCGTAGCCCTTTTAGGGTTGGATTGAGTTAGACATTTTCAGGCCCTTCCAAAATGAAGGATCGACCCGTCCTAGCCCATCAAATTCCCTGACCTGTGATGCTTGGGCCGAGTGGGCTGGGCTGACAATTTTTGACAACTCTAAAGATAACACTAAATAAGAGTAAGTAAACTTACCTAGTTTCTAAGAATGTGAAACCTAAAACAGTGGCATATAAATAGAAACGGAGGGAGTATAAGATCGAGGCTACAAGAGTCAAATGACGGCGCTGCTCACCTTTGCTCTTCGCCGCCAAATTTCTACCCTCAACAGCTTCATCGGAAACGAAAACCTCCAAGAAGCTCGGAAGCTCTTCGATCAAAGCCCTCACTTGACAATCGTCGTATCATGGAATACCCTTATTGATGGTTGCTTCAAACACAGCCACATCCAACAAGCAGAGTACCTGTTCGACCAAATGCCTCACAGAGATGTCATTTGTTGGAACACCAATGCTCTCCGGGTAGCGCAATTCCAACAACCCGGAGAAAGTATATAGATGTTTTCTAGATATGAACAGATGTGGAGAAATGTGACCAATGAGCTCACTTTCACGGTATGTGTTAGCTCCTTCTTGCATTTTTTATTTCAAGCATTTGATCCCTCAGCTTCATGATCTTGTGCTCTGTTTGGGGATAAGTCTCAATTTATTTGATGAGGGGTTATGTTGATTTGGATGATTACAGAGGTTTAGGTCGAGTTTTTGATGAAATTTTGGACAAAGATGTTATGCTGTGGAATGTGTTAATTTTGGGTTATATGAAGTTTGGGTGCACAAGTGAGGCACAGAGGGCTTTTGATCAGACCCAGTAGCTTTTCGGTAGACCGTGTATTTTTATTAGATAATATATATGTACATTAACTTGTGAACACGGTTCAATGGTAAAGAAGTGACTGTGAAACGCTAGAGTAGTTGGTTTGAACCCCGTTTAATCCAAACCACCCTCCCTCTCTTTTAGAACTCCAAACTCTTAACCCTGGCTTCGCCTATGATATTTTTTTTTTACTTGGAGTACTTTGATCAATGGGTATATTGAGAACAAGAAGCTTAATGAAGGTCGATTCGTTTTTTGATGAGATGAGTGAGAAAGATGTGGTTTCTTGGATAGCAATGATAAGAGGGTATGTGTAATATGGAGAGTTATGAAGGCTTTGAAATTGTTTAAGTTGATATTGAACTCGAGTTCTCATCCTAATCATTTTACGTTTTCAACTGTTTTAGATGCCTGTGCAGGCTACTCTGCTATTTTAGTAGGCAATCAAGTTTTTGCGTGCATCTTGAAGATTGGTTTCCCTCTTGATGTCGTCTTGTTGACCTCCCTTGTTGATATGTACGCTAAATGTGGAGACACTGAAGTTGCTTTCTGCAATTTTTGAGTCAATCCCTGCAAGGAATTTGATCATTGGAGGTTATGCAAGACATGGGCTTGCAGAGAGGGCATTGCAGGAGTTCGAGAGGATGCTGAAGAGTGGTATCAGGTCTGGGGGCATTGCTAGGAGCATGTGGCTTGCACTCATGTCTAGAGCTCGGAGAGATTGCAGCAAATGGAATCTACACATTGGAGCACGACCATCCTGCATTATACTCGATTCTTTCCAAAATCTATGGATACAAAGGAGTGTGCAGTGACATAACTTGTTTGGATAAGTTGATGAAGAAATGGCGTGCTACAAAGCAGAAGGCTAGTAGAATGTCTGTCTACTATGAGGCAAGTGGTTTTCTACATAACACTTTCATTAAGAAACTATTAAAAATATATAGATCTTCTAAGTTTTTTCCTTTTTAGCAACTAAATTTTTATGCCCAATAGAACATAAATTTTTAGAAACCAAATCATATGGGGTATAACACGTGAGTACTTATGCCAAAAATATTTTCATTCACAATTTTTTATTAAATAGACTACAATAACAAAAATTAAATACTTGAAATAAATATGAACAAAAATTAAATACAAATATGTTGAAGAGACAATTGGTGTAGAAACTTATTAGCAGACAACCATTGAATGAGGAAGTTCAAACACCCCAATATATATGAAGGTTAATGCAATTGGTGCTTAATATTATATATGTAAATGTTGAAGTACCAGTTAGGAATATATAAATATTATTTTCAATTCTAAAAAATAATGTACTAGTGAAACTTTTATCAAATTTGACCATTTTTCTCTTATAAAAATATAACTTTAACTGTCAAGGTTTTTAAGTAAATTTAAAAGATTAGATATTCTATTTATATCTTTGTTTGAATTTGAATCATGATAGTGCATAGATACACTCACTTCATTAGTTGTTAATTTACATTATTTGGTACTCATTAAAAAATTATTACTATATTTATATGTAATCAAGAGTGATTTATTATCAGTAATGAGGTGGATCAGAATTGCAACTTTTGGAAATATTTCTTCTTTTATTACTACTATATATAAGGAAGAATATCTAGTTTTGTAGTTTGCACTTGATTTTTCTTGTCCTTTTTATTCAAATTGAAATTTGTAAGACCATGCATATTTGATAAATTTTAAGAACTTTAAGGACTTTTTATATGCTTCTAAAAATGATGTTGTCATGAAAAAGGTAATATTGATCCTACAAAGTATATTTGTATATTGAGATTACTTAACTTGTTACAAATAATATTTTATCTCAAGACATTATTGTAAGCATAAACTTAATGCACATTAGGATCTTATACAATATAATTTACTAAGAGGAATTATAGAAACATACCTGAATACATTATCGTGGAAAGTGATTTCTACGATAATGTCTTTAGGTATGTTTCTATAACGCCTCTCAGTAAATTATTTTGTCTAAGATCCTGACATGCATTAGGTTTTTGCTTACAATA
>JAJONQ010004605.1:0-21781 GCA_036250385.1 Solanum microdontum | reverse complement strand
GAAAAATGATTGTATCATATATAAAACTTTGAAGTGACAAATTCGATTATTGGCTAAGTGTTGAGAAGTAACGTTTAACTATTTGAGATTTATAGAAATTTGAAGTGGAAGCATCCTGAGGAATATGTTTGATAAATTCATTATCATCATAGATTACTAGTAATAATAAAATGTAAATATTGTCTATATTTTCAACATAAATAAATAATTATTATGTTTTACTTTCAAATAAATAAAAGCGAAAATGCATGATTACACCCCAACCTGAACTATACAAAAAAATTCAAGCACACACACTTTATATTTGTGGGAGTTTTATAACCCCTTGAAATTTTTAAAAGTTGAATAAATATTATCTTAACTACTGACTTGGAACAAATTATACTATATTAGAAGAGTGAGTTCAAAATAAGTATCAACATGTTTGCTTCCTGTCATTCAATTCATATTTGAGGGCAATTGTGACTATTCAACTCTCTCTAATTTATGCCTACAAATTTACGTGTCACTTGGAGTAGTAATTGCAGTCTTTCCCGCTTCTAACCTTGGGACATATATTGATATGACTTCAACATCTCTTATATTTTCCATTCTTTAGCGCAACTGGGAGAAATTGTTGTGTTCTTTTATTTATTTTTTGCCATTCTCTCTCACTTGCATCTTCCATTCATCTCTATTGTAATTGCCAGGTACTCTTTTTGTTATTATATTTTTTATGTTGCTCTCCTATATATTTTTTTAAGATACTCTTCCTTCGTTTGAGTGAGTTTCTATTTAGGCATCTAATGTATTTGGTTATGTGTCTTAATAACTTTTTATTTTTCTCTCATTGATAGTTATCTTACCTGTTTTGGATCTTCATCTTGCAATTTAATAAATTAAGATAATTTATCACTTTAGTTTCTAATGTATTCTTGCTATTAGTCATTTTTCAAGATATGTTTTCAAAGCAAAATTATCATCTATGTATTATTTGTGTGTCAAGTTAATAATCGACAACTAAAAATATACTAAGGAGTCATCATTTTTATTTGGTGTTTTTTCTCTTTCTTTATAGTTAACGATTAAACTGGATAGTCAGCTTCATAATTTGAACTTTGACTTGTGTATCAATTGTGGACTCTGAGTTATTGAGTTGTCCTTTGGAAGAACATATGGTGTTTCCTTTTGTACTTCTTTTGATAAGGTAAAATAAAATGCTTCCACAAATATTCCTCAAATTTTGAAGTCTAAAATTGTTATGGAATTTGATATTGTAAGTGTCACACCCCGAAGCTACCCCCAGGACGTGGACACGGAACCTAGGATCACGAGTGATCCCAAGCTAACCCTACTAGCATATCATAAGCATACTAAAGTAAACTGAAGTAAAGAACTACTGTGTAGAAGCTAAGTCATCATTTAAGCTGAAATGATGGGGAATACCCATTTAGTATCTGAATATATATAAAAACTGAGAGTTTAACAAATGCTGAAAGATCAAACTCAAGTGCTAAAGATGAAACTAACTATGTCTGAAAATAGCCTCTAACTGATAAGAAGTGTTGCGACATGCCCCAGCTAAATCTAGCAAAAACTGAAACTAAGACTAAAAGCAAAGGAAACATGTATGTCGTCCTCGAAGAATGACGACTCACCACTGATGTTGCTGAGCTGAAGATCGGGAACCGATCTATGCATGATCTAGAAGTTGAGAACCTAAACTTATATGTGTTAGTACTTGAAAGGTATTGAGCATGTAAGATAGAATAAAGCTGAACAACATACATAACTGAACAAAGCATATAACTTACTCACATGAATGATTCTAGGTTAAAAGGATTGCTCACCTAAAATGAATCTAGACTAAAAGCTTATGTAATTGAAGAGGCTAGAGGCAATTACCCTTGACCTCCATAAGTAAGGATATGAGGTGATTCCAATACTCCTTAGAATTGAACAAGAGGTGAGTCCCCACGTTCTTACTATGATGAATGGACATGGAGGCGAGTACCCATGCTCCTTATGAAACGATGTAGAGGCGAGTACCCGTGTCATATGATGAGATTGTGGAGGCGAGTACCCGCGATCTAAAATTAAGTAAGGTAAGAGGCGAATACCCATTAGCCTTTGTAAGTTAGTCAAAGAGGTGAATCCCTATGACTTTAAAAGTAAGTATGAACGATATGATTATGTTGTGAAGAATGATTAGCTTGGATTGTTGCGTGCTTGATATGCCTTCCATGAGGTAAGTTGACTAGAGGCGGATGACCCAAGTCTTGACTAAGGCTATGTAAGGTTGTTTGAGAAGTACTCCTTTCTTATTAATGTGTTGATTTATGTACATTGGTTATGCTTATGGTTTGTATTGACTAACCATGATGTTTATGTTGTTTATGCTAGCTATCATATTTAGTACATTCTTGTACTAACTCATACTCTTGCCTACATTCTTATCAAATGTAGGGTCCGACGTTCCCGATTAACACACTTGTGGCTAGGTTCTTAGTTAATCAAGGAAGTGAAGCTTTGATGAGTCCTCATTGTATTCGAGGATTGGGTCACCCCTTATCTCTTTTATGTCTTTCTTTTCATGTTGGACTATTGTATGGGCTGCGTCCAAAGATTTTTATCTTTTATGTTAGATGGTTTAAGACAACGATGTTTGACTTCCACTCGTTTTATAAAAGCCTTTGATTGTGATGAAAAGTTTTAAATTTCCGCACCTTTTCTATTACTTTATGTTATGGTATGCTAAGTGTCTTGTATGAGGCCTCTCAGGGTCTTATACGCCTTGTTGCATCTAGGGGTACTCTTGGGTCGTGACAAACTTGGTAATTAGAGCACAATGTTTAGAATGGTTCTAGGATGTCTCAAACCACATCTAGTAGAGTCTTGTTCATAAGTGTAAAGCGCGCCACATTTATGAATGAGAGGCTATTAGATGTTTAGGAAACTTTACTTCTTCACTTCTCTAAGTCGTACCATGAAGTTTAACTCTATAATTTTTTCTCCTAATCTGTGCTCGATGGTTTTCAGGATATGACTAATAGAAGGGCTACAAAAAGGATGGAGGGAGACAATGTCAATCAAGAGGTTCCTCCTCAAGTTCCTCCCTAAGCTCATCCTCAAGCTCCGATTACCAAAGTTGAGGAAGACCCTCAAGAGTTTATCGACGAGGTCTACAAGGTACTTGCTATTATGGGTGTGACTCCGGTAGAAAAGGCGGAACTAGCCACTTACCACCTCATAGGGGTTGCTCAGATTTGGTTCAATCAGTGGAAAGAGGCAAGGCCACTGGAAGCGGGTCCCATAGAATGGGAAAGGTTCAAAAGTTCTTTTCTTGACAGATTCTCCCCTCTAGATATGAGAGAGGCCAAGGTAGTTGAGTTCATCAACCTTAGGCAAGGAAATATGAGTATAAAGGAATACGCCTTGAGGTTCACTCAACTATCCAAGTATGATCCTTCCATTGTGGCGGATTGTAAGGCCAAGATGAGTAAGTTTGTGTTGGAAGTTTTCGACATTGTAGTCAAAGAGTGCCGCACTGCTATGCTTGTCCAGGACATGGACATTTCTCACCTTATGGTGCATGTCCAATAAATTGAGGAAGAAAAGCTCAAGGAAAGATCTAGAGAGGCAAAGAGAGAAAGAGTGGATGATGGTAACTATTCATATTCTAGGTCCGATGGACGAGGTCGTTCACCATTTCGGCAAAAGTTCTCTGGGCAAGGTTATACTAGTGCTCCTTCTAGGCCTAATAATGAGAGGGTGTCTAACCCAAAACCTCAAGGAGATGGTAATAGGTCTTCAATTCCTACTTGTGCTAAATGTGGAAGAAATCATGAAGGGAAGTGCTTAGCGGGGTCCAATGCTTGCTTTGGTTGTGGGAAGACGGATCACAAAATAAGGAATTGTCCTTCGTTTGCTAAGAATGATGGAGATGTTCATCATAGGGCTCAAACCTACCCTTCATCCAGTCCAAGTGGTTCGAGTGCAAGTGCTCCTAAGAAAAACTATTTATATGCTCTCCAAACTAGAGGTGATCAAGAAAGTTCCCCGGATGTGGTGACTGGTATGTTAAAAGTTTTCCATATAGATGTGTATGCTTTACTTGATTTGGGTGCTACCTTGTCCGTTATGACCCCCTATGAAACTAGAAGAGTTGTCTGAGGTCGTCCTGCTAGGAGAAATGTCGAGGAACAAGGGGTACCTAATGCACCAGAAATGCAACCCCAAGGAGAGGTCACCAAGGCTGAATTCTGTGAAGCTATCCATATGTTAAGTCAAGTTGTGACCCATCAACTTGGACAGAGAGACAATCGACAGGAAGTGGTTGATACTTCAAGGATCCGTGAGTTTTTAAGGATGAACCCACCAAGCTTCATAGGTTCAAGTGTCACAGAGGATCCGAAAAACTTTGTTGAAGAGCTTCAAAAAAAAATCAAGATTATGCATGTTGTTGATGTTGAGAAGGTGGAACTAGCTGCATACCAAATGAAGGGTGTTTCTAGAATCTAGTTCGACCAATGGAAAAATAATAGGGCTGAGGATCCACCAATATGAGTTGGGCTGTATTTGAGAGTGCTCTCATGGGGCGTTTCTTTCCCTGTGAGTTGCGAGAGGCAAAGATAAGAGAGTTTCTCACCTTTAATCCGGAGTTTATGAGTGTTCATGAGTGCAGTCTGAAGTTCACACAACTTTCCTGCTATGCTCCAAAGATGGTTGCTGACATGAGGACCAGGATGAGTTTATTCGTTGTGGGGTTGACTCGTCTGTCAAGTAAGGAAAGTAAGGCAGCCATGCTAATAGGTGACATGGGCATAGCAGACTAATGATCCATGTGTAACAAGTTGAGGAGGACAAGCTGAAGGATAGAGAAGAGTTTAAGAACAAGAAAGCTAAGTCATCAGGGAATGAGTTCGGGCAGCAAAAGAGTAATGTGAATCGGTCTTCTTTCCAACATAAGCAGAAAGGACTTGCTTCACCATCTGCTAGTGCACCTGCACCAAGGAACAAATGTGAGTACAATAGTCAGAATTCTCAGAACTTCAAAGCTAGACATGCGCATTCGCAAGGTGGTAAGGCACAAGGGGGTACTAAGACTCATGCATGTGCTAAGTGTAGTAGGAGCCACTCAGGGGTGTGTCGTGATGGCTCCACTAGTTACTTCAAGTGTGGCCAGAACGGTCATTTTATGAGAGAGTGTCCTAAGAAAAGACAGAGTAATGGTAATAGGGGCAATAGAGTCCAATCTTCATCAGTTCCTCCACCAGATAGAGCTTCATCTAGATGAACTACTTCAAGGGCAGGCGGAAAAGGAAACCGTCTTTATGCTATCGCTAGTCGCCAAGAGCAAGAGGATTCGCCAGATGTTGTCACTGATATGATCCAAGTCTTTGACTTTACTGTTTATGCTTTGCTAGACCCAGGGGGAGTTTATCTTTTGTAACTCCTTATGGTGCTATGAATTTTGATGTTATTCCTCAGCAACTTAGTGAACCATTCAGTGTTTTTACACCTGTTGGTGATAATATTCTAGCAGAAAGAGTCTATCGTGATTGTCCCATTTTCGTCAATCACAAGAGTACCATGGATGACTTAGTTGAGTTAGACACGGTAGAGTTTGATGTCATTCTAGGTATGGATTGGTTTCATGCCTGTTATGCATCAATAGATTGTAGAACTCGAGTAGTCAAGTTCCAGTTTCTAGTGAACCAATTATAGAGTTGAAGAGCAGTTCAGCAGTGCCTAAGGGATTTTTTTATTTCGTACCTTAAGGTGAGAGAGTTAGTTTCCAAGGGGTGTGTTTATCACTTAGTCCGAGTTAATGACTCTAATGTTGAGATACCTCTTATTCAGTCAATTGCAGTAGTAAAAGAGTTTCAAGAAGTCTTTCCTGATGATTTTCCCGGAGTCCCTCCTGAGAGAGAAATAGACTTTGGTATAGATATTCTTCCATATGCTCGTCCTAGGTCTATTCCGCCATATAGCATGGCACCAACAGAGTTGAAAGAGTTAAAAGAGCAGTTAAAAGATCTTATAGAGAAAGGTTTCATTCGACCAAGTATCTCACCTTGGGGCGCTCCGGTCCCATTTGTGAGAAAGAAAGATTGTTCCCTTAGGATGTGTATAGATTACCGTCAGTTGAACAAGGTTACCATCAAGAATAGTATCCTCTTCCGAGAATTGATGATCTTTTCGATCAACTTCAGGGTGCTTCGTATTTCTCAAAGATAGACCTCGGATCAGGCTACCATCAGTTTAGGGTAAGGGAATGTGATATTCCAAAGACAGCATTCAGGACCCGTTATGGTCATTATGAGTTTCTGGTCATGTCCTTTGGTTTGACCAATGCGCTTGCATCATTCATGGACCTTATGAATAGAGTTTTCAAACCTTATTTAGATATGTTTGTTATCATCTTCATTGATGACATTCTAATCTATTCGAGGAATGAGGAAGATCATGTGAGTCATCTCAGAATAGTTCTCCAGATTTTAAAAGATAAAGAGTTATATGCCAAGTTCTCTAACTGTGAGTTTTGGCTTGAGTTTGTGGCATTGTTAGGCCACATAGTTTCTAGTGATGGAATTAAAGTTTATACTCAGAAAATAGAAGCAGTGCAGAATTGTCCTAGACCCACATCTCTAACTGACATTAGGAATTTCTTGGGATGGCTGGAAATTATATAAGGTTTGTCGAAGGATTTTTATCTATTTCATCCCCTTTGACCCAGTTGACTCAGAAAACAGTGAAATTTCAATGGTCTGAATCTTGTGAGAAAAGCTATCAGGAATTGAAAAAAAAAGGTTGACTACTGCCCCGGTGCTGACCTTACCAGAAGGTACGCAAGGCTTTGTTGTATATTGACATGCAAACTCTGAGAATGCAACAATTATAACTGATAATGTGACATTCATAAACTAAAGCATGTATATTTATTTTAGAGTGACCTAGCATGTGTAATTCATGAACTAAACGAATCTACAAAACTAGGGTTCTAAATATCATACAAGAAATTAAGCAACAGTATGATAATCTAGTTTGGATCATTCTAACAGCTAAAACCCAACAATTTCTAACATTTAAGAAACTCTAGGTCTAGATAATATAAAGGGAATCAATATTATAATTGAAATCTAGGGACCTAATGGGTGAAAGGAAGTGAAATTACACATACCTGGTGACAAAATTCACGAAGAAATCTTTTGATTTCGGGGCTGGAACTGAAGAAGATGTGTTGCATTCTTGGAAGGGTTTGGGTCGTCTCTTTTCTCCTCTTTTGTTCTAAGTTTGATGATATTTTAGTGAATAAAGGTTTTGGTTATATCCTGACTAGGTTACTAGGCTTAATCTAAGTAAAACGACGTAGTTTAGGCTTAAACGACATAGTTTAGGGGGCCAACGCATAAGGGAAAGGACCAAAACAACCCTAACTTAATTCTGACGAAGCCCATCCACGGAGGAACCTACGGTCCATCGTTTGACCTACCGGTCGTCGTTTGGGTTCGTCGGTCAAGTCTGCCCGACAAGGCTTCGCAAAAACGAGCATAACTTTTCACTCTGCGATCGGATTTTAGCAAACTTAGTGGCGTTGGAAAGAGGATTCAATTATCTATCATTAGGTAGGTCATGTTCCACCTAATTCATTTTGTTCTAAGGGTTATTACCCTTTAAAGTTGACCCAACAGCAATATCCCTCTAACTAGTTGTTAACTCTCAGCTATGGTCAGACCTACAGTCCATAGGTCCAACCATGGACTGTACTAGTCAACCGTGGGTGGGATCAGAGACCATAAATATTTGGTGCTCAATGAAGGACCCCACCTACTGACCGTGTGTCAGACCACGGACCATCGATGGCTTCCGTGGTTCTTGCACCAGGTCTAGAAAGCTGTAATTTTTTTATTTTATTTTCTCAATTCCAAGGTGTTACAATATCTCCCCCTTAGGAACATTCATCCTCAAATAAAGTCTAAACAAGATGAGTATGGAGGGAAGAAGCTGCAACCCCTACCATTAAGTACTAGAAACTGATATCTAACTGAACTGAGTTCCAAGAACATGCAAATATCCTGAAAATGCAAGAACAACTGAAGAAACAATGTACTAAGACTGAATTTATGCAAGATTAAACTGAGAGACCGGAGAGGAAACTATTATCTCAAGTTGAAATGGAATCGGAAGAAAAGAGATGAGGATACTTGGCCTTCATGGCTGCTTCAACTACTCATCCATCTTAGGAACACATAAGCGACTATCTCCCCCTTGGGAGAAAACCTCTATTTTCTACTGTTGAACTGCGCCTTCTAACTGAAATAATATAGGATCATTGTCCTGTTTTCCCTTAACCTCGCTACCAATGAAGGTTTTGATCTATTTTGGACTATCACACCACCATTTAATGTGTCTGTAAGACTAACTCCTAAGCGAGCAAACCGATGAACATCTTTTGCTAATTCCTTCCTTTTTTCCTCAACATGTGCTACACCACCCTCTATATCACCTTTCTGGCCTTAAGGTAAGAGATAATTCAACCTATAGACACCGAGCTACTACCCTTTCATTCTAAGACTGGCTTGTTGGAAACTAAAACAAAATGATCCTAGTTCTACAGTCGACTGAGGCATAACAGGAATGTAACCAATATGTGCCTAGAATGACATCGAAATCTACAATTTCTAACTCTACAAGATCTATTAAAGTGACTTTCTAAGATACTGTGACAGGGCAATTTGTGTATGCCTATCTAGCTATAACTAGGTCACCAACTGGAGTAGAGACTGAGAAGGGTTTCTGCAAGAGTTTCTAGACTAACACCTAAGATTACTGCTATAAAGAGAGTTACAAGGGTAAGAGTAACCCCTGGATCTAGCCATGCATAAACATCTAAGGAAAGACTCGAAACGTACCAGTGACCACATCAGGCGAATCTTCCTGATCCTAGCGAGCTTGAAAAGAATAGAACCTGCCTTGGCGCTAACCGCCACTTGTACTAGATGACACACCTTGCTGAGTTGGGCGACCTGCTGGTGTTGTTGGGATTGTAGACTAAGCCCTACTATTGTTACCTCCTTGCCCCTGCCTGGCAAAATGGCAATCCTTCACCCTATGACCAAACTGACCACATCCAAAACATCCTTCATTACCTGTAAGACACTCGCCCGGATGGTTCTTACCACACTTTGGACAAGTTGGGTAGGTCGTATTTCCTTAAGCACTTCCTTGACACTTAGAGCCTGGTGCCCTACTATTCTGATCTTGTCGAAACTATGAGTGATTTCCACTACTCAATTTCTGATGAGAGTGCTCATGGTTCACTATTCTAGCTTTCTTGTTGACCTTAGCTATTTCCCTAAGCTTATCTTCCTCAACTTGTTGAGAATGAGTCATGAACCTAGAAATGTTCATATTCTCCAGCAACATAGCATTTTAACACTTTATTTTTACCAAGTCGGATACCCCATATAGAAACTTTTTCATTTGAGCCCTGGAATTGGCAACCATGTGAGGAGCATACCTGGAGAGTTGGGTGAACTTGAGTTTGTATGCTTGGACTGTCATGCTACCTTGCCTTAAATTTATAAACTCTTGAGCTTTTGCCTCCCTCAACTCTCTTGGGAAGAAAAGTATCACTAAAACACTCCCAAGTGATAGGAGCTGCATTTGTACCCCTATTTTCTTTCCATTGAGTAAACCAAATGTGAGCTACATCCTTAAGCTGGTAGGACGCCAACTCTACCACATCATTTCCAGTCAGTTGGATCACTCTAAAGATCTTCTTGACCTCTTCTATGAAGTTTTAGGGATCCTCACCAACTTGCGACCCTAGAAAATCAGGCAGATTCATCTTAATAAAATCATAAACCCTGGTTACCACTGATCCACCACTAGCATTTGCAGGAACTTGAACCTGATGGTTGTTCTGGTTGGTCACACTCTGAGCCAAAATTTGAATGGCATTTCGTAACTCAGCATTCGCAACTTCCTGATATGGGGCTGGAGGAGTTTCGTTAGCGTTGCGTGCATTTGCATTCTTTCTGTAAGCTCTACGAGGAGGCATGATCTAAAAGCGCATAATGATGGATTAGAAAGAGATCATACCTTACGCACGATAAGAATATCAAGAAAGTGAAGTTTTCCTAAAACACTTTGTAGCCTCCCACTCATTAGATGTGGTGCACTTCACACCCATGAAAAGGACTCTACTTAGCACAGCCTTTCAGACATCCTAGGACACATAAACCTAGTGCTCTGATACCAAGTTTGTCGAGATCCAAAGCTACCCCCAAGACACGGACACGGGACCTAGGATCACGAGTGACCCCAAGCTAACTCTACTGGCATATCATAAGCATACTAAATAAACTAAAGTAAGTAAATATTGTGTGGAAGCTAAATAATAAGATAAACTGAAATGATGGGGAATACCCATTATACGTCTGAAAATATATATTGAACTGAGAAGAGTTTAAGATACTCAAATAAAACTCAAATGCAAAAACTGAATCTTACTATGTCTGAAATAAGCCTCTAACTGACTAGAAGTGCTAGGGCATGCCCCAGCTAAATCTAGCAAAAACTGAAACTAAAGACTAAAAGTAGAAACATAATCATGCCAATCGTCCTCGAAGAATGAGGACTCACTACTGATGCTATTGAACTGTAGATCGGGAACCGATCTATACGTGATCTGAATGTTGAGGACCTGAACCTACATCATGAGAAGATGTAGCGCAGAGTATGCATCAGTACTTGAAAGGTACTGAGCATGCATGATAGAGTAAAGCTGAACAATAAACATAACTGAACAAAGCATATAACTGAGCAATGATATTAGAAAAGCATGATACTATACTGAGAATACTGAACACGAACTAACTGAATGTAATGACCAAGTTTATAACATGCTGAAATTGAAATCTGAATTGTATTTAATAACATGGTCAATGCAATAAAATCTTACTGTGTGAGCTACTAATAACCGACATAAAACCACATGAGCTAAATGTGGAGTCCGATGTAGATGCCCCATCGAGAGGACCTAATATACCCTGGCAGAGGTATAGAGGTATGACTGGCGTGATCACTAAAATGTAATGCCCACAAAGAGGACTTATAAACCTACTGGGGCACGTAGTTCTGGGACTATTCGGGTACGCTGAACCCTAGTCCACTCGGTCTAAGCCTACTGCCAACTAGAATGTATATATGACTAAAATGTTGAAGTAATGGATAGCTCAATTACTGCCATACAAACTCTAATAATACAACAATTATAACTGATAATTTGGCATTCGTAAACTGAAGCATGTATATCTATTTTAGACTAACCTAGCATGTGTAATTCATGAACTAAACAAATCTACACCACTAGGGTTCTGAATATCATACAAGAAACTAAGCAGCAATATGATAATATAATTTGGATTATTCTAACAACTAAAACCCAACAATTTCTAACATTTAAGAAACCCTAGGTCTATATAATATTAAGGGAATCAAGATTCTGACTGAAATCTAGGGACCTTATGGGTGAAAGGAACCCACTAGTGAAATCCATATACCTGGTGACGAAATTTACGGAGAAATCTTGCGATTTTGGGGCTGGAATTGAAGAAAACCTGTTGCGTTCTTGGAAGGGTTTGGGTCACCTCTTTTCTCTTCTTTTGTTCTAAGTTCGATGAATTTTTAGTGAATAAAGGTTTTGGTTATATTCTGACTAGGTTGTTAGGCTTAATCTAAGTAAAAGATATAATTTAGGGGTTAAATGACGTAGTTTAGGGGCCCAAAGCATAGGGGAAAGGACCAAAACAACCCTATCTTAATTCTGACGAAGCCCATCTATGGAGGGACCTATGGTTAGTCGTTTGACCTACCAGCCGTCATTTGGGTTCGTCGGTCAAGTCTGCTAGACAAGGCTTCACTAAAACAAGCATAACCTTTTACTCTGAGATCGGATTTTAGCAAACTCGGTGGCGTTGGAAAGAGGATTCAATTATCTATCATTAGGTAGGTCATGTTCCACCTAATTTCTTTTGTGATAAGGGTTATGACCCTTTAAAGTTGACCCAACAATAATTTCCCTCTAATTGGCTACTTACCCTCACCTACGGTTCGTAGGTCCAACCACAGACCGTACAGGTCGACCGTGGGTGGGATCAAAGACCATAAATAATTAGTGCTCAATGAAGAACCCTACTTACGGACCGTCGATGGCTTCCGTGGTTCTTGCACTAGGTCTGGAAACCGGCAGTTTTTTTATTTTATTTTCTCAATTCCGAGGTGTTACACATTTGAATAGATATTCTCCCTCAACAAATATAGTCACAAAATATGTTCTTCTTAGACTAAACATCATATATATTTAGCAAGAATAACAAGTAAAAGGTCTAAATATTCTAATCCATCAACCAAACAGGCTAGCTAGTCACAATTAAATATTTTGGAAAATGTTCTTTAAATCAACTTATTTTCCATTTGGTTTAAGGAAAATGACTTAACTAAAAGAAATAAGAAAACATTTTCCAAAACTCTTTTCAACCTCAGACCATCCTAAGTCAAATCTCAGGTACCGATTCTCGATACTTATTCAGAATTCGACTCATGATTCTCTATTAAGGACCCGACTTTCGACCTTGATATGAGACCCAACTCTCGAGTCTTGAATTAGCTCGAGATCAAATCTTGATTTAGGTGTCGGGTCCTAGTAAGCATTCGATGTTAAATTCTAGGTTAGGTGTTAGGGTAGTGATCTGAGTCGGGTTTTGGGTTAAGAGTTAGATTTTGGGTTGATAGTTGAGATCAGGTCCATGTTCACGTGTCAAGTTTGTGTCCTAAATTGATCGTTGAGGTCAGGTATCAGTGTCAGATCCCAATTTAGAAATTAGTTTTTGGATTGAGTGATAGGGTCGGGTCCAACATCATTGTTGGATAGCGTCCTGGTTAAAAACTTGGGTCCAACTTAAATGTCGGGTCTCGATTTCAGGTCTTAGCTTAGAGTGGCAGGGTCAGATTCCAAGTCACCTGTTGGAGTTTTTAGGTATTTTCCCTTATTTCTTACCATAAATGGATTTTTCTTTTCCTAAAAAGAAAACATAAAGTTTCCATATTTGGCTTGTCATTTTCTTGTAGGAAAAGTTTTAGCACTCTATAAATAGAGGTTCGTTCCTTCTAACATAGCAACATTCACAATGCAGTCCTAGGAGCTTTAAGAGTTTTTTCCCGGGGAGAATTTGTGGGAAACTTATGTTAACCTCTTTGTATTCTGAGTGAATTGGGTGAGGTTATTTCTCTCTATATTTTGTACTCTCATATTTATATAGTTGATTGCTCATCTCTTGTGGACGTAGGTCGATTGACCGAACAATGTTAAGACTTTGGTATATTTCTCATTTGTTTTCTTATTCATGGTCTTTTGAGATTTAGATTTTTAGCTTCCGCATGACACCTAATTATTTCAGTCATAACAAGTGGTATAAAGATTTTCATTGGAGAAATTTTTCCAAAGAAGATCTTTGTGTAGAGACATAAATTTTGCAGAGGAAATTATGAAGAGGAGATCCATGTTGTTGAATATTATGTGAAGAAGGTGGAGCAAATTTATTTTTTCAGAAATTCAGGCCAAGGGGGAGATTTGTTGCGTATTTGCCCTGATTTCTTACCAAAACTCCATATATGGCTAGTCCTTTTCTTGTAGGAAAAGATTGACTCTAAAAATAGAGGCTCGTTCCTTCTAACACATGAGCATTCACAGTGTAGTCCTAGGGGCTTTGAGAGTTATGTCTAGGGAGAATTTGTGGGACACAAGTGATACATTATCACTTGTTTGAAACTCTTTGTATTCCAAGTGAATTCATTGAGGTTATTTCCCTTTTATATATTGTACTCTCATATTTATATAGTGGATTGCTCATCTCCTGTGGACGTAGACCAATTGATCGAACCATATCAAGTCTTTATGTCTTTTGGTGTATTTCTCGTTTGTCTTCTTACTCAAGGTATTTTAAGGTTCACTGTGTTAGCTTCCACATGACACATAATTACTTTATTCATAACAATTGTTGGGCCCTGATTCATTAGTTAGTGTTAGATCTCAGATCGGTCATAGGGGTTGGAGTCGTATTCCAAATTAAAAACTAGATTATGAGTCGGGTGTTAATGTTAGGTCTCAATTTGAAACAGGTTTCAGGTCAAGAGTTAGGGTTGGGTCTCAATTTAAATGTCAGGTCCCAAGTCAAGTGTCGGGTTTGAGTCCAAATTTGGGAGTCAGGTCTCGGATCGGGAGTTGGGATCAAGTTTTGACTTGGAAGTCAAGTCCTATGTCGGGAGCCAGGAGACAGAGTCAGGTCCTACTTTGAAATGTAGGTCTTTCATTGGGTGCCAGGTCTTAGTTCAGATGTCAGGTCTCGAGTTAAGGTATAAGGGTTGGACCCCAGGTCAGGTATTGGGGTATTTTCCCAATTCAAAAGTTAGGTCTCGATTCAAGAGTTGGATTGGAGCTTGAATCAATCATTGGGGTCGGGTGTCGATGTTAGGTTCCACTTCAAAAGCAAAGACCTACATCAGGTGTCAAGGTCGGGTCATGTCTTGGTTCATAAGTTGGGTCCTAGTTCAGATGTTGGGTCTCAGGTTAGGGTGTCGAGGTCAAATCCTAGGTTAGGTGTTAGGGTAGGGTCGTGATTCAAAAGTTATGTCCTAATTCAGAAGCTGGGATTGGATCTCGAATTAGACGTTTGAGTAGAATGTCGATGTCGTATTTTGATTCTAAAGTTGGGTCTTGACCGGGTCGTATTTTGGTTTGAAAATCGGGTCCTAAGTCAGAAGTTAGGGTTTGGACCCAATTTGGAAGTTGGGTTTCTAGTTGAGAGTCAGGGTCGGATCTAATATACCGTGAGTTTACGATAGTTTTGATGCATTTCACTTAAATTTTGTGTGTGTCTAGGGCTATATTATATTAGAAATAATATTTTGTGTATTATCTTTGCAGGAAATAGGCTTGGAGGCGGTTGATGAAGATTTTGAGCTGAAGAGTGCAAAAGTGGCCACTAACGGAGCAACCCACAGATTGTAGGTCCAACGATGGGCTGTGGGTGGTCAATCGTAAGTCCTGGTCTGGGAGTTGAGTTTTAGTTTTCAATCCACGGAGTGCCAGAATGGACCGTAAACCATTCCACGGACTGTGGGTGAGGCATCGTAGGTGGAACATCAAGGAAGTCTCACAAGTGGACCCACAAAGCAAGACGACAGACCATAGGTCGACCCATGGTCCGTCCTGTACGTCCTTCATTGATGATCTAAGAGTTGAAGGTTCTAGTACCTGATGAAAGTTTATAAGTGTTGAACCACGGAGGGTGACCTACGGACCGTAGGTTAACCCACAGACTGTAGGTTGTGCCATCGACAGAAGTCGCATTCCAGTAGTTTATTTCCTTACTTTGTTTCCTGTTAATATAGGACTTGTTTTCTATAAATATGAGTTATAAACCTCAATTTTGGAGGTCAGAGATTATTGTAAACTCTTAGTTTTTGGTGTTTTGGGAATTAACTTACAAACTTTAGCAATTTGATGTCTGAAATTCGTTTAATACAATTTTCACTTTGAATTTCAATTGAAGATTTCGGGTTTCATCAATTCTACTTGTAAGTTCATGAATTCTTCTTATCTAATTATGAATTGTGAATTCTCAAGCATGAGTAGCTAAATCCACAACTAGGGTTGTGGGAACCATGAGCAATTAACAAAGTATGAATAATAATTAAGTAATTCTTGAATAGTGTTTATGTATGTATTGTTAATTCTTTCACTCAGAAGTCTTTTTAACAGTACGCAATGTTAGAACTCGCATCGTTGCTACTTGCCGGACCAAGGAGGTAGTTAAAGAGAAAAGAATTAACAACATAGATTTTGTGGATGCTATCAAATAGTCTAATGTCAATTGGAGTGAGGGTGAAAACTAAGTCATACATTGATGTGATGTCTAATCTGGGGTAAAGGTAAGGGTTAGTAAAGCATACACCCGTAGCCGGACCAAGGTGCGAGGTGAAATTCCCTACTTGGAGGACCAATCACTTAGGGATACCTAACTTACTAGCTTTGCATGTAAAACACTAGGAAATGATTACTATTATTAGGATTACTACATTAAGAGCTTGTGGGGAACACATATACCCTAGTTTCTCTCTCATATTGATAACTCAAAGTTGAATCTTGCTTACTTGTTACTTAATCAACAATATGTTACTTGCTTACAACCCCCCCTCTTCGGTTACTTATCTAGGAAATAGTTTGACTAAATGGATATAATAGTGAGTTAAGTTTAAGTCTGAACCATATTCCTCGTGGGACTTACAAGTTGGGTTCTTTATTTGACAACAATCATTTATACTTCTTTAGGGAGGCGTAATTTGAGCGCATCAAATTTTGACGCTGCTACCAGGGAATACGGCTTTTAAATTAAGTTTAAATACATTATTGAACTTTAGTCAAGTATTTCCTAATTTTACGTTTTCTTTTGTATTTGTTTTCTACAGGCTCTACTCTAGTGGATGCCAAGTACACGGAGTCGAGGCGAACCATTGACCCCCTACGATCCAGAGTTGAGCAAAACTTTGCGAAAAATGAATAATCAAGGGGTTCACAACAATCCAATTGGAGAGAATCTTGGTGATGGAGTTGAATCGCAACTCCTGGGTTGTAAATGTGCACGCTCAGGTTCATGGTGGTAATCTAATCAGAGATGCAGAAAAGGTGCAGAATCCGCCAGCACCGAGGTTGCGTGATAACTACAAGGTTGACTTCAATATAGTTGAATCAGAATGGCCCATTGTTCTTCCTCATCTACCTCTAGGGCATACATTTGTGGTAACCAGCAGTCTGATGCAAATGCTTACAGCACGATGGTTGTTTTTTGGTCTAGCGTCGAAAGATCCACATGGTCACATGGCTAAATTAAGAAGTGTATGTATGAGTTGTGTGGGATGAACGAAATTGGATATAGATGTCATAGGTCTGAGAGTCTTCCCTCTGTCATTAACCAGTGATGCTGCGATTTGGTTTGCTGAGCTTCCATATAATTCAATTCATACATGGGACAAATTGCATTGAGTGTTCATGGTGAAGTATTTCCCAATGTTTAAGAAGCTAAATCACAAGGATAAGCTGAATAATTTTGTAGTATTACATGGAGAGTCTATGAGCAGTTCATGGGATAGGTTCATTACGTTAATCGGAAGTGTTCTGAATCACCACATAGATGATTAGTCATTGAAGGAGTATTTCTACAAAGGGCAAGACGACAATGGAAAGATTATGCTAGATACTATTGCTGGAGGATCATATGGTGAGTGCACTTTTGAGGAGATCGCTGAAAAACTGGAGAAGATTTCCCGAAATAATATGGCATGGAGCACTAGAAAAGTTAATACTGGAAGAAGCACGTTCGCTATTCAAGCTGCACCAGATCAATCAAATGATGACATTCGTGGGGAAATAGCTCAGATGAGGACAAAACTGGGCTTGGTATTGAAGCATGTGAGTGTAAACATAGAAAAGGTGAATGCGGTAAACTACCTAACTAGAACTCCACCACCACCAGTTGAGGAATGCTACTAGGAAGAGGATGTGTATTTGGTAAATAATCAGACGGGGGGTTTCCGAACCAACGCCCAAGGTTCCAACTCGGATAATTGGTGCCAAGGTCAAGGAAACCAAGGTCGGAACTATGAAAACTACAATCGAGAGGAAAACTATGTCCGAGATGGGAACTACAATCGTGATAACAACTACAACCAGAAAAATTATGGCAACATAAATGAGAGAGTTGGGCCCTATGTTCCACCTGGGAATAAGGAATATGGCAATAGAGAGGCTAGGGGTAATATGTCACGCATTGAGGATATGATGCAAAAGATGATGAATAGGTTTGATGCAACTGATGAGAATGTGAAAGAGATGCGAAATGACTTTTCTGTAATCGTTCAAAAAATTGATGCCCATGCAACGTTGATCAAGCAACTTGAGCAGTAGTTTAGTCAGTTGTCCACTACTGTGAACCCACGTCAGTCTGGCACACTTCCTAGCAATACCATCCAGAATCTGAAGAATGATGGGCATTGTATGGCAGTCACTACTCGAGGAGGTAAACAGGCCATAGATCTCCCTATGTCGTCTGAGGTTGAAATTGTGGTAGAAAAAGATGCAGATGAGGTTGAGGTCACTAGAGAGTCGAATAATGCTACAGAGAAGGAAGCGGATGTGACCCAAAAAGTAGGTCCCATGCCTATGCCTCCACCTTCATTCCCACAGAGATGGGTAAAAAAGATAGAAGAAGGAAAATACTACAGGTTCATAACTATCTTGAAACAGCTTTCCATCAATGTTCCGTTGATAGAAGCTTTAATTTGGAGCAAATGCATGGGTATGCGAAATTTATAAAAGATTTGGTGACCAAGAAGAGGGCCCCCAGTTTTGAGAATGATGAGAGGTTGCAACATTGCAGTGCTATTGCTACTAGGTCACTTGTCTAAAAGAAAGGATCCTGCAGCTTTCACTATTCCTTGTACCATCGAGATTTTGCACTTTGCAAAAGCTTTGTGTGATTTGGGTGCTAGCATCAACTTGATGTCGTTGTCCATTTATAAGAAGTTGGGTTTAGGGGATCAAAAACCCAACTGTGATACGTCTACTCATTGTCGATAGAACTGTGAAGAAGCCTATTGGTGTTCTCCAAGATGTCCTTGTGAAAGTGAAGTCGTTCATTTTTCCAGCGAATTTTGTGATACTTGATTGTAAGGTTGATTTTGAGGTTCCCATCATCTTAGGGAGACCATTCCTTGCTACTGGGCGTGCCTTAGTCGATATGGAGAGAGGGAAATTGAAGTTCTAACTGAATAATAAGGAGGTAACTTTTAATATTTGTATGTCTTAGAAGCAGGAAAGCAATATCAAGTCGGTATCAATGGTGAATCATATTGTGGAGTGAGGTTCTGAAGTGTCTATTGAAGAGAGGTTGGGTGTTGATGCACTGGCGGCGGTAATGATGAATTTTGATGGTGATGGTATTGAAGACTATAATGAATTAGTTGCCGCACTTGATAGGTTCGAATTTTGTTCCAAACCAAAAAGATTGGAGTTAGATATGAAGAATCGCAATTCTCCACCTACAAAACCTTCTCTGAAAGAGCCTCCAAAATAGGAGCTCAAGGCTCTACCATCTCATTTGAGGTATGTATTCTTGGGGGAAAATGGCACATTACCGGTAATCATTGTTGTTGATTTGAGTGGGGAACAAGTAGAGGCATTGGTTTCAGTGTTGAAGAGGTTCAAGCGGGATATTGGATGGACTATTGCGGACAGTATTGGGATTCCTCCTGGCATTTGTTCTCATAAAATCCAACTCATGTCGGACAGCAAGCCAAGTATTGAGCACCAAAGGAGACTTAATCCACCTATGCAAGAGGTAATGAAAAAAGGAAATCATCAAATGGTTGGATGCTGGAGTCATATACCCAATTGCATATTGTAGTTGGGTCTGTCATGTTCAGTGCGTACCTAAGAAAGGTGGGATTACTGTAGTTCCTAATGCGAAAAATGAGTTGGTCCCAATAAGGCCAGTGACCGGATGGAGAGTATGCATGGACTACCGCAAGCTAAATGCTTGGACAGAAAAAGATCACTTCTCGATGTCGTTCATGGACCAGATGCTGGATCGTCTTACTGGTAAGGTTTGGTATTGCTTTCTAGATGGGTATTCGGGCTACAATCAAATCTCCATTACTCTAGAATATCAAGATAAAACCACCTTCACATGCTCATATGGGACTTTCGCCTTCAAAAGGATGTCACTTGGGTTGTGTAATGCTCCAGCGACTTTCCATAGGTGTATGATGTCAATATTTTCAGATATGGTGAAGGACACGATTGAGGTATTTATGGAAGATTTCTATGTGGTAGGTGACTCATTAAATGGTTGATTGATGCATATGCCCGAGGTAATGAAACGATGTGAAGAGTGCAATCTTGTGCTCAATTGGGAAAAGTGCCAATTCATAGTGAAAAAGGGTATAGTTCTGGGTCATCGGATTTTTAAGAAAGGTATTGAGGTTGAAAGAGTTAAAGTTGAGGTAATAGAAAGCTTCCACCACCTATCTCTGTTAAAGGTGTTAGAAGTTTTCTTGGGCATGTAGGTTTTTACCGGAGGTTTATCAAAGATTTCTCTAAAATTGCACACCCATTGTGCAAGCTAATCGAAAAGGAGTGTAAGTTTGAGTTTGATGATGCTTGTGTTAGAGCCTTTGGAGAGTTGAAATCAAGGTTAGTATCAGAATCTACCATTATTTCACCAGATTGTGGGCAACCATTTGAAGTGATGTGTGATGCAAGTGGGGTGGCGCTTGGTGTGGTATTGGGACAGAGGCGAGAGAAGATTCTTCATCTGATTTACTATGCCAGCAAAGCTTTGAATGTGGCTTAAAAGAACTATATTGTGACTGAACAGGAACTCCTTGTTGTGGTTTTCGCATTCGAGAAATTTCGATCCTACTTGCTTGGTACTAAGGTCATAGTGCATATTGACCATTATGCATTGAGGTATCTAATGGCTAAAAAGGATGCAAAACAGAGGTTGATTAGATAAGTATTGTTGCTCCAAGAGTTTGACTTTGAGGTGGAGGATAGAATGGTAACAGAAAATCAGGTTGCTGACCATTTGTCCAGATTAGAGGAGGAAGTTATGCTCATAAGAGATGAGGCTGAGATTAATGATGCATTCCCAGATGAATAGTTATTGGTTGCTTCTTATGATCTTATCCCTTGGTTAGCAGATTTTGCTAACTACTTGGAAAGCAATTTGGTTCCATTGGATTTGTCATTTCACCAAAGGAAAAAGTTATGTATGATGTGAAGAAATTCTTTTGGGATGAGCCTTACTTGTTTCATATTTGTGCTGATGGGATTATTCGTCGTTGTATGCCCAAGGTTGAAATGATGAGTATACTAAAGGTGTTTCATTCATCGCCTGTTGGTGGGCACCATAGTGGTATTCGGACTGCTCATAAAATCTTACAGTGTGGGTATTACTGGCCTACCATCCACCAAGATGCTCATGATTTTGCCAAGTCTTGTGATCGTTGCCAAAGAGAAGGAGGAATTTCAAAGAAGCAAGAACTACCTATGAACTCGATATTGGTGATTGAGCTATTTGATGTCTGGGGTCTTGACTTCATGGGTCTGTTTGTAAGTTCACATGGGATGAAGTATATTCTTATTGCGGTTGACTATGTATTAAAATTGGTGGAAGCAATTGCGCTTTCAAACAAAAAGGGTAAGAGAGTCACTGCATTCCTAAAAAAGAGTATCTTCTCCAGATTTGGTACACCTAGGGAGATTATGGAGGTTCTCACTTTTGTAACAAGTTGTTCAAGGAGTTGCTAGAGAAATATGGGGTTCGTCACAATGTCACCACTCCTTATCATCCGCAGTCTAGTGGGCAAGTTGAGGTGTCAAACAGAGAGATGAAGAAAATCCTTGCAAAGACTGTGAACGCCAATAGAATTGATTGGTCAATAAGGCTTGATGTTTCTCTATGGGCCTATCGCATCGCATTCAAGACTCCCATAGGTATGTCCCCCTACCAACTTATATATGGGAAGTCATGTCATTTGCCCGTAGAGCTAGAGCATAAAGCAACGTGGGCGTTGAAGAAGTTGAATTTGGATTGGGGCGCCTCATCGAGTCAAAGACTGAATCATATGAATAAGCTTGATGAGTTTCGCCTAAAAGAATATGAAAGTTTAGCCT
>JAJONQ010004602.1:0-22156 GCA_036250385.1 Solanum microdontum | reverse complement strand
AAAAAAGTATTATAAATCACAATAGTTAACAATTTAAAAAAAAAAACACACATATAAAAAAACAATTGACTCTAAAAAAATCTATGAATGTCACATAAATTGGGACATGAAAAGTAACATATATATTATTTCAAAGTTACGTTAAAAGTTACTATAAATTACAATAAGTTACAACTTAATATACGTAAAAGACATATAAAAATTGGTTAATTTTAAAATTCTAAATATGCCATTTTTACCCAACTAAGCACGGTGAAAGCTAGGATATTATCATTCTTTGTTTGCATTCTTTCAGTTGGAGCAGTTCAGCACCAAGATTATGCTTTGTAAGCTCCTTTTTTAGTTTCTACACTGTAGGCTTTGTATAATCCTCACCATTTGGTTACTTTGTTCACTATGAGTATCATTCTCTCCCCTTAATATAGAAACTTCATCTTCTGGGAAAGTAAACTTTAGGGGACGGGTTGTACTCTTGGACCTCTTATTTCCTCTGGTTGGTCTATCATTTGTATCCATGTGTCTGCTTCAAGAATATTTTGTATTTATATTCATGTAAGGGTACTTCTTATAATATAATATAGTAAATCATTGTTAGAAACATGTAATGAATAATAATATACCTTACATTGTTGGTTGAAGCCTAACTTAGTCAGATATTTGTTTTCAACTCATTTGTGGATGTTCTCTGTATTTCATGTTACTTCAGCTTGGAGTTGGTAGTATCTTTTCATGTTATCAATTTATCGTAGACCTTTTCCTAACCAAACTCTACAACTACTGTCTAATTTTGCAGTCTGGTTGTGTGAATTGGATTTTCCTGAATTTAAATAGCTCCCCTTCAAAGTGGGGTGTTATTCTCTGCGCAATTTAAGGTTCTAGATGTATTTCCAGTTCTCTAATTTGCTATCTGCTGAATTGTGTTAATTTACTCCTTTAGTTTCTTCTTAGATCATAAAAAAGTTTCAAGCTGGAAGAACTACTTATGTTAACACTTGAGAGTTTGCAGAATTCAAAATTCAACTACCAGGCCAATGCAATAAATATTAAACTATATACATATAGTGTCTGTGTTTTGGCCTTCATAGAAAGTTCAATGTATAAGGCTCTGCAACATGAATGTAATATACTATGAAACATGTTATATTGAAATTTAGCTTAATCATGTTGCGTATTTACATACTTCTTTATAACTGTTTTTAATTTCACAAAATGCCCGTGCCTTGCACGGGCACCCTTATCTAGTTGGTTATATAATTGTACATATGTAACCACTATGTTATGTATCAATGATTGTGTTTGTATATCTGCATAAAATTTGAATTCGTATACAATTGAATCGAGTTAAAACATTTGTATTTGTATATCAAATCTCCCTCTCGCTTTCTACAAATACAAATTATACATTGTATTTTGTATAATTGGTGTTTGTATAAAGCGAGGGAGAGACAAATACAAAAGAGAACTGGCATGAGAAGATTTGTATTTACATAATTATAAGTGTATAGACAGAGAGATACATATTTATATTTGTACATATAGTCTCTCTCGTTTTATACAAACACAAACTATACAGTTGTGTTTGTATAAAGTGAAAGAGGCGAGCGAGAGAGAGTTGAAAAAGAGGAGAGTGACGAGCAAGATTCCAGAGAGAAGGGAGAAAGGCGAATGACAAAATGTTTGTTGCGAATTGCATTTAAATTAAACTGCAGCTATACTATTTATTTTGAATTAATAGTTTGCTATAATGCACCATTACTACGTTAAATTGTAAGTTTTTGTAATTGTATTTGTTACATGGGACCCCTCGTTATGTTTGTAATTTGAGCAGTCACAATCAGATATAATGGCATATCATAAATTACGTAGTTGCAAAGTTGGATAAAAATTAAGTGAAGATGGCCTCGCATGGGAAAGCATTTACTAAAGCTACTTGCAAAGTGGTAATTTAATAAATGATGAAGAGGGGAATGTAGAAATAATTAAAATATTATGTTTGTTTTATTTCATATGAAAGTATTATAATTTAAGGAGTTATTTATTAATTTAAACTAGTGGAATAGCCATATTTTTAGTTTAAATTAAATTAAATGACACTTTCATATTCCACAATTTAAGTCTATGCTACATATAGAATATTTTCCTTAAAGCAATTTTGTTGTTTTTTTTTTTTTTTAATGATAATTGATCTTTATGTTGTTAATGTAACTCAAATTGTGATTTTTGGACCATTGCTATGGAAACAAGGATATGGGTTTTCCTCTTCTTTTAAAAAAAATTCTTAGTCTCTCCGTCCAACAATACTTATCCACTATTGATTTGACACATACTTTAATTTGAGGAAAAATAATAAACAATAGAGGTAACATTATTATATTACCATTTAAATATATTAACTTTAATAATTTGGAAAATGTGTTAGAAATTTAATAGTGTTTAATTAATAGCAAGGTAAAATAAACACAAAAAAGTAAATTATCTTTTGATTTTCTGAACTGGACAAATATTGTTGGACATCTATTTTAGTATAGTGAACATCTAAACTAAACAAATATTGTTGGATATCAATTTTAATATAGTGAACAAGTAAAGATGGATGGACTCACGGAAGAGTGTTTAATGTGAATGAGTGTGATTATATTAATTGTTATAGAAGAATAAAGGTGTGGACTAAATGAGATTTTGTTTGGAAAAATGTATTAGAGCTTTATTATGGCGAACAGTTAGTTGATTATTTGTTTTAAAAAAATAAAATCGAACAAGTAGTGGATTAATTAATGATGATGTGTCCACTTAGGACAGTTGCTGTGTTTGGCCACCATTAATTAACTAATTTTCCAAATTAATTGCAGACCAATCCAAGACGTCAAGTAAACATTTTTGCTCCGGATTTAAGAAACGTCTAAGTTAGCATTACACGTGGCGGTGAAGAATTGTTTGTAATATTTTTTTCCTTTTTTTACTCTTTTTGCCAAATCTTGGAAATATTTCATTTTCATTTGCCAAAAGAAAAGGGGGGGAAAATAAACAGATTTGTGTCTGTTTTTTGTCCTTACGTTGTGTTTCTTTTTGTTTTTGTTTGTTGAGTGTTTTTTTATTTTATCATATATACGGAAAATGACGAATTTATTAGTTTTGCATGCATTGCATTTCATTTCGCCTTATATGTATTCTATATGGGTGTTTAAATACTATTTTCATTTTGAAAGTTAAAAATATGAATTTTAATTAATATTTAAGGTGTATTTTTTTATTATATTGATAGAAGAAAAAACATAATTTATATTTTTTTAATATAATTTTAAATATTTAAATTTTAATTTAGCGAATATTTTAAACCGAACTTTGTTGGATCAAGCAATATACAGGTAATTATATACTAACTAAGAAGAAGCGGAGGAAGTATTTCATAACAATCATTAATTGATTAAGCCTAATTCCTTTTTGGCCAAACCAAGTGTACATTCTATTTTAGTAAAGTAAATTAAAAATAAGAAGCTATGAAGGACAGAAAAATGTTCCATCTCGTTTCGTAAGAAGATGAAATTTCACAGCCACCACTAAGGCACTAACTATATGTAGCACTACTTTAGAGATTTCAGTTTTGAATGTGGATATGAAAAAATCAAATGGCAGAGAATGTTATCTCTAAATAAGCCTCTATCTAATGTGAATTTGAATTAGTTGAACTTTAATGTAAATACCAGATATCCAATAAGAAAAAAAGGACACTAACTATAATAAAAGTTAATTGTAATCATCAATATATTGTGAAGAAATTGTATACATGTTGTGTTAGTAATTTTAACCGATAAAGATTTTCATATGCCTCAGGGATCGTA
Organism: Solanum microdontum; assembly: GCA_036250385.1. NCBI lineage: Eukaryota > Viridiplantae > Streptophyta > Magnoliopsida > Solanales > Solanaceae > Solanum > Solanum microdontum. The sequence continues at coordinate 18,317 of JAJONQ010004602.1, read as the reverse complement.
ATGTGATTTTGTGTGTGTGGAGGGGGGGGGGGAGTCACATGTTTTTTGTTTTTTATCATTACAAACGTATAATTATTGAATTTGAGCAATACCAATGAATATGAATTGAAATTAAATTATCTTAAAGTTGATATATAGTTATAATTTGTACAAATCAGAAAAAGAAATGCATATACATAATACTCTTCAAGACTACTTACTTTTCTATATTTTAAAATCATAGTAGCTAATTAACATATATATAGTTTGCTAATAGGAAACCTATTCTACTCTAATACTAGGTATTCCTAACTTGTCCATGACAGAACGCAACCTAGAAATAGTACAAAAAAGGGCTAATTAACATTTATAAATCATAATCTTGTCCATTTTAAGCTACTAATTGAGATAAGAGTATCAACTACCTTCGTTACAATTGTACTATAATAATAATAATACATATGATCCAAAATTTCATATATTTGCTCCATGACCATTCTCAATGACTACCATAATTGAATCAATATCTATTTGAATAGAATGACAACAAAAAGTCAAACATTATTTCAGTCAATACAATTGAGATTTGCTTTTCTTACGATAAATTCTATCATAATTATACTTTAATAAAAAATGACATTCGATGGAGAATGTTTTTTTTTTATGAAAAAAAGTACCATATAGATAATTTTTTTGGAGTTGAGTTTTGGACTTCTATCGATAAAAGATTATTTTTTGTCATACATAATACAATATTATATTGTGAATGTTATCATGTTATGGTATAAAAAAGAAATCTTTAATTTACAGAAATCCAAAACTTTTCCTCGGGTTAGGCAAATATATATAAAAAATACATTTCTTTTAGAAAGAGTAAAATCAATTAGATAATATATTTATATCTCTCTTGAGAGAAAAACAAAATTACCCTATAATTAAAAAAAAAAAAGAAGGACAAAATGCTTAACAAATTTTGCCTCCATAACGGTCATATTTAGGGCCCGTTTGGCCATAGATTTCCCAAGTAATATTTGGGAGGAAATTTGGCAAATAATGTTTGTCCATACAATTTATCATTATTTGGCAAATATTTTTGGCAAATATCCCAAATTTCCAAATACTAGTTTTTTCTAGTATTTGGGCCAAATCTCATTATTTGGATCTATTAAAAATTGAAATTTTACACCAAACTTTTATCTTTTACAAAAACACCCTCTATAATAGTTGTTTGCGTTGTATTACATAATATTTTACGTGAACACCAAAGTAGTGATGAAATATTCAGTGGATATGAAAGTGATGATATAGTTGTTGATGAAAATGATGACCAATCGGCTCACGATAACAAAGTCATGTGCTTTGTCTACTTCACGATATATGAAATGATGCTTGTTGCACTCACTCCGAACTACCATATTGCTCCAGTGTCATGAACACTACTTGTTATTTGTTGCAACGATGATCCAATTGACTTGTAATACAAACTTATGATTAGTTTTGATAGTTTTTAAAACTTATGGGTCTAAATCATATTTTCTAAAAAAGTGAAATATATTTCCCAAATACTATGGTCAAATACATGGTAAAATTTCACCCAAATTTTATTTGCCAAGAATATTTGGAAATCTATGACCAAACGCTAGCTTAAGAATTGTGCTATAGGCAAAATAATGTTCATTCCCAAATCCTTTTAATACCTTAATTACCATAGACTTCTAATTTAGTGATTTACCTTACAAAACAACTAAAATAAATAAATAAATCAAAGTCGTTGAGGATTGATTTGATCTATGGTGTGATCTAGGGGTGTTAAATGGCAAGTTGAGCTGAATTTCATTAAAATGAATTGAGTTCATAAATGAATGATTTGATGGCATATTTAAATGTTTTTTGGGATGAAGCAGGTTGAGTTGAAATGAACTAAAAATTGGTTCACATAAAAATTCTTACTAAGTTTTAAATTCAAAGTTTATTTTCTTATAATTTGTTTGAGTACCTATTAAAACTCTTCCCTTAAATCATGACTATAAAATTATATCAAATGAAAAAAATTCTTTTGAAAAATAATTAAAACAAATTTCTCACGAGTCAATATGAATGGAATATCAGCCTAATTTTAAAATGAACTTAAACTAAACGAATCAAAACAAATTCACGAATAAAATAAATAGGTAGTTACCTGCTCAAAAATAAATTGATTGGGCGGGTCAAAATTTTATGGGTTGTGCGAGTATAATATAGGAAAAATTGTATACAATAGCAAACTATTAATTCAAATTAAATGCTATAAATATACTTTGATTTAATTGTACCATATAGCAAACTATTGCTATTTTCGCCACTCTCCCTGGTGAAATCTCGCTCGCCACTCTCGTTTGGTGGCAGTCTCGCTCGCCTCTCTCGCTTTTATACAAACACAAATGTATAAAATGTGTTTGTATTTGTATAAAGCGAGAGAAAATTGTATATATACATATATCTTCGTTCCCCTCTCCCAGATCTTGCTCACCACCCTCGCCTCTCTCCCTTATACAAAAAGAAACGAAATGTATAAATTGCGCTTCTGTTTGTATAAAGCGAGAGAAAATTATATATACACATGTAAATACATATATCTTCGTCCTATACACTTATAATTATACAATACAAATATTTCCCTGCCCAGTTTTCTTTTGCCTTTCTCTCTATCTCATTTTATACATACACAGATTATATAATTGATCTTTTGTATACAACTGGTTTCTTTTGTATATATATAACGAATTATACAACTGCCTTCTTTGTATATGTATAGCGAATTATACAACTGTTTTTTTTGTATATGTATAGCGAATTATACATATATATGTTTACTATGTAGCGCAATTATGCAAACTTTGCTATAACATACAAATATGAATTTTGTGTTTGCTATATGTGAAAGTTGCTCATTTATATTGGGCTCATTCGTTGAACCAAATATCTGGGCTTGGTGCTTGATTTCTGTGGGTTCAGGCCCATGTAAAGTCTACACATTATGTGAAGCTACCAAAATTCATCCCAATTAATTATAGTTGTAGTATTCGAATTTGAGGTAATTTAACAATATACTGTTTGTCAATTTCAACTATTAAGAAGTCCTTTAATGGATTACTTTTAAAATATCCAAACAAAAATAATCAGTCCAATAATTATCTGTTCTAATAATTATTTAAATGGATTTGTGTATAGTCTTAAATTTAAAGCTCCCTAGCAAAACATTAGGATTTTCATGGTTAAATTAAGTAGCTCACTCTTCAATAATAATAACATATTCAATGTAGTTTCACAAGTAGGGTTCGGGAAGAATGGTGTAAACCAAAACATTTAAAAGTGAATATTGAAACAAAAAACTTATTTAGTAAAAGAAAGAAAACACAATAATTAGTCATTTATTATCTTAAATTAATTGCATGGAGACAATGGGTTACTATTACTTCCAAAACAAATGGTAGAATTTGTAAAAAATAATAAATAAGAATCACATGTGAGACAATCTAACGATAAAAAAAAAATACTAGTCTGATTTTACACTTGGATATTTTTAATTAATTAGACAAACACAAAAGCACATGAAATGAAGTTCGTTTTCATTCCAAAAAAGTGAGACGAGTTAGTAAGTACTCTTCCGTTCTTTCATTTAGTAATGGGCTTCTTACTTTGCTGCCTCTACAAAACCAGAACAAAAGGGGCTCTCTTATCCAGAACCCGACCCGCCATTATTGAGGACAAATTAATCAATAGACAATTCTAAATTTCTTTTTGGAATTAACCTAACCTCGAATCATCAAATTCACTTTCGAAACTCCAAAAAAAAAATTAAAAAAAAATTCAGGAAAAACAAAAGATAACCACGACGTTTCCGTGTGCTCGCTGGATGCCAAAATTCCATAAGCAGAGCCTTTGCCACATCGTTGTCAGCTTGCCTCTCCTTCTACTTAAAGCTATCTATCTCCATCGTCTCTAGACTTTAAAAAAAGTCACAATCCCCCGATTCAACATATTTCAACAACGAAACGATGCAGAGACCAAGACGCCGCTGCGAAGGCACTGCCATGGGTTCTATTGTTCTCGATCTCCGCCCTGGTGTTGGAATCGGTCCTTTTACTCTAGGTAAACTTAATTTATTCCATTTGTTATCTTGTTAAGTTACCGATTAGGTCAAATAGGATGATCAATTTGTCTCATTTTTTGTTTTGTTTTGTAAATTGATTGATTAGTCATTCAATTTGATGCGGTTTAGTTTAGCTGATTCAACATGTGATGATGATCTGGTAAATGTTTCAGGAATGCCTATTTGTGAAGCTTTCGCGCAGATAGAGCAGCAGCCTAATATTTATGACGTTGTCCATGTTAAGTATTACGACGAGGTATGATTCAGGGTGGACAACATTTTTTAGGTCAATTTTACATACTTCTTTTTGTTTTGGTTAATATGTTTTCCTTATTATGGTGACATCTAATCTTGCACCCTAGTCATTTGAAATCAACTTTACTCTATGAAAATTTAGTTACTTTGAAGTTCAAAACAATCAGTTTACGGAGTGCTGATTACTATGCCTTTAAAATAATTCTTTTTGTGTTATTTTGTGTTCTGTTAGTCACATACTTAGTACCTTTTGTTGATTGAATAGAAAAATTAGCCAATAAGTTGCGATCAGCTGAGCCATAATCTATTTTGCAGTAGGAGCCATTCGTAAAGTTCCCCATTTAATTGTGATTAACTCAGCCAGTAATGTATATTTTGTAGTAGGACGCATTCCATCCATTAAAATGGGTTTATAGGCTGAAATTCTGCAATTTCCATGCATGAATGGTTCTGAAATTATCAGGTTTTACATGGTATATTAATATGATAACACTGTAATCAATGTTGTGGACATGGGTAGTTTTGCACACCAGCATCTCGAATATTACATAACTTCAATGCTCAATCTGTGTTCTGCAGGAGCCCTTAAAACTTGACATTGTCATTAGCTTCCCAGATCATGGATTTCATTTGCGGTTTGATTCCTGGTCACAGGTATTAGATGTGGTGCATGCCTTACTCGGGTCTAGTTAATGAGAATATTTAGTTGCCTTGTATGTAAATATGTTTGGCTGTAATTTGTTCAAGTAAGCTAATGATATTTTATTTATGGCTCATTCTTCGCTGAATTCGCAATTCTGAATGCATGGCTAAAATGTGGTGGCAATGCGCCAATGCCAACTTTTCGAGGCATTTGTATCCTTTATTTTGTAATCCTTGATCATTTATTATAATGCACATCTGAGGGGCAAACTTCAACAAAAAAGAACATACCTAGTGAAATTCCACAAGTGGGGTCTGCGGAGGGTAGAGTGTACACAAACCTATCCTTAACTCGTGGAGATAGAGAAACTGTTTACGGAAGACCCTTGGTTCAATTAACGCATATCAAAGCAAATTTTAAAAGAGAAAACGGAAGTTATGAAGACATTGCAAATAATAAGGGAAATGTTTTGAAACAAATAAAGAAAAGGAACAATAACCGCAACAAATAAAATGATAACCGAAGCATAACACTTAACATGTTGTAGCAGAAATTAAGGGACCAGAACTACGAGAATAGTGCTAATACTACTGGAATGCAAGGAAAAACCTATCCCACCGGACAACGAGACAATGCTCAACTACTTACTAACCTACCACCCTAATCCGCGTCCGCCATAACTTCTTATCTAAGGTCATGTTCTCAGTAAGCTGGAGATGTGCCATGTTTTGTCTAATCACCTCTCCCGAACGCTTCTTCAGCTCACTTCTACCTCTCTCGAAGCTTATCACAACCAACCTCTCACACCTCCTCACCAGGACATTTGCATCCCTCTTTTTCACATGCCTGAATCATCTCAGTCTCACTTTTTTAATGAAGTGTTGTTAAAAACACTGAAGCGCTCGCTTTAAGCGAGAAGCGAAGTGACAAGCTGTTACTCTAATGCCTTGAAGAGACACGATGGTGAAGAAGCGAGAAGCGTGCTTCTTATTGAAGCGAGAAAAAGCTCGCCTTTTAGAAGTGCTAACTAGTTTTTTTTTTTTAAAATTTCTGTAAAAAACTTACCATAGTTTTTACCAAATAATTTTCTTCCTTTGTCGACTACTGTTGGACTCTCTGTAAAAATACTTACCTTAGTTCTTCTTCTTCTTCTCTTTCTGTTTCTTTGCTGCGCAAGGTAACTAAATTTTTTCCCTTCAATTTGCTGTTTTAGTCTGTTTTTATTTCTTCTGATTTAATATTCCTCTGTTTGTCGTATGCTTTGTTTTTCTCTTTTTTTGGTTTTGCTAGTCTGTTTTGTCTCTATTTTCTTTTCCTTTGTTTTTTTGCTATTGTGTGACTGAGTCACGATTCTGTTTTTGCTTGTAGTAAGTTGTATTTTCTTAAATAATATCTATTTCTAGTATCTATTATTTACTTTTTAATATAACAACTGAAAGATTTGCTCAATGTGTTTATTGAGTTCTTGATTATTTATGTATGCATATTTAATATTTCTTACTTTTATACTAAATAGCGCTTTATATAAAAAAAATTGTGTGCTTTCGCTTCACGCTTCTTGCTTCGGTGAAGCGAGCCCTTATTGTTTTTTTCCGCTTCTCGCTTCCCAAAACACTGGCCGGCCCTCATTTTGTCTCCCATGGAAGTCACCCCACCTTGTGTCGAACATCCGCATTCCTAATCTTGTCTCTCCTAGTATGCCTACACATTCTGAGATTCAGACTTCATTGAATTGAATTCGGTCTGGAGTGTTCATGAAGAAGCAAAGGCACGTTGCTGCAATTGGAGAAACAAAAGATTTTACTAAGCCTGAGTATGCTGGCAACGAAAATCAAAGTTTGCTAATGTTGTGCAAGATTGTCCGTGCCGCTACACCTATTCATGGTTAAATTTTATTAGGAGTAAAATAAGTTTTCTTTTCTTTGGGTGTGGAAGAATGCGAAGCTTTATATTTTAATCTCTAAATTCGGGAAATAGTGCTAAGAGATCTTCAAGATAGTGAAATGTATTGGTGAATTCATCTTGTCTTTATCCTCGTTACCTTTTGTTGATTGTCTCGATGGTTGTCATTTATGGAGGGTGAATTCATCTTCTCCATGGGAAGGAATAATGAAGGGAAATATTGATTTTAAAAAATACATTGAATTTATAGAAGGAAAGGCAATCATATCTGATTTTGGTGCCGGAAGGTAACTCTGAAGATTGAGAGTCGAAAGAAATGGAGCATTTTTCTTGGATACTAATAGTTTAGTGGCTAAAGAATGGCAGCATGGGATGGCATCAAAAGCTGACGTCGGGGTGGGAGGGAGTTTCCTGGTGAAACCTTACTATATTTATCTGGATGGTTCAAAAACTGCTAAGAATTAGCTTTCTTTGCTTGGTCCGCTTCATGGGACGTTATCCTTAGGTTGCAGCAATTTGAAAAGGAGTTACATAATGTTAATCAGTGTTGCATGTGCAAGAAAAAGGGGGAATACACTAATCTTGTGCTCCTTCATTACACTATGTACTATGTAGCGGAAGTAAGTGTTTTGGTGTATTCCATGATTTACTTCCCTGAAAAGTTGAAGACACCCTTGCAATGTGGAGGTTGAGCAAATCAGGGATGGGAAGGAGGAAGTTTTGGAAATAGCATTGTGATGCCTTTATTGTATGATATGGAGAAATATTTGGAGTTGAAAGATGGATGCTGAAGATCATTAGTTACCTTGTTTTCCTGTACTATTGGTGTAAATAAGAGATTCCATTATTATTTGTAGATCGTCGAATAGTTTTTTGGAGGTTCAATGAAGACCTTTTACGTATTAACATTTGGCATCACCTTGGTGCACATTAAGGAAATTCCTTTTGATTTACCCTAACAAAATAATATACTTGGGGAAGTATCAATAACATGAATACATCTAATATCTAGTTTCCTTGATCATGTACATCTCCGAAGTGGAACATGATTTGGGATGGAAATTTCCTTTCAGGATAAATGAATCCCCTAGGTGCAAGTTAAACATCAACTCAAGAAAGCGATAGGCGAATGGGGTTAGGCACGGCACGGAAAAGGCATTTCCCCTTAGAAATATTTTTAAAATTATGTGATTCTCTTTTAAATTTATTGTCTTGTAATTTACTTTATCTGGAAGACATGAACATATTTCTTTTGTAAGTTTCTCTTTTATAAGATTTATTTCCTTTATAAATTAGCTCAAGAGCTTTCTACTTGCATAATGGATTAGAAACAATTTTTCAAGTATGTCTTTACACTGAGTCTACCTGTTTCAGAGACTGCGCCTTATTGAAATATTTGATGTAAAACGGCTTCAGATGCGCTATGCCACCTCTGTTATAGGGTAGGTTTTCATAGTGTTTACTTACACAACTCTCTAAATTGGTAGGTTTTCATAATTCTGTGCTAACACCTCCCAACATTTCTGTTGATTTAAATATTGTCTTTTGATTTTGTTACTTTCAGCGGGCCGTCCACGTTAGCCACTTTTGTTGCCGTTTATTCTCTTTTTGGGCCGACCTATCCAGGAACATATGACAAGGACAGAGGAGTTTACACTTTATTTTATCCAGTATGTTTGTCCAATGTCTATTGATGCCACGTTTAAATCTGACTTGTGGCTTATTTTTATTGTTTTGGCTTAAAAGTAAGTGCTTAAAAGCACTTATTTATTTCACCCAAACACTACAAAAGTGCTTAAAAGCTATTTTGGCTTAAAAACACCTAAAATAAGCCAATCCAAAGAGGCTCTTATGCTATTATCCATCACTTAGTTCTGTGTTGAGGGTTCTGATAGATTGCAACTTTGCAGGGGTTGTCGTTTGCTTTTCCAATTCCCTCCCAGTATACAGATTGCTGTCGTGATGGTGAAGGTATTCCTGGTTATTTTCGTTTTTCACACTTGTGCAGACTCAAATTATTTACTCTGGTATAAATAATTTTTTCCTTTCTTTCTCTTCTTTTTCCATTTCAAAAGCGGAACTACCTCTTGAGTTTCCAGATGGCACAACCCCAGTTACTTGCCGTGTATCAATATTTGATAGTTCTGCTGGAAGTAAAGTTGGTGTTGGATCCATGATGGACAAGGCCTGTACTCCTCCTCTGCCTGCTGGGAGCCTCTACATGGAAGAAGTGCATGTTAAGGTTTGTTTTAGTCCTTTACATGTCCACACTGAAGGTTTTGTGCAGTCTCTTTAATGTTATATATGTGATTTCTTATTGAATAATGTATTAATAGTAAGTTAAGTCCTCCTCCTTTGTGCTGCAGCTCTTTATGCTTTTTCGTGGGAAAAGCTCTTTAGGATGTTCTTTTTGTGTGCTTGTGGTGCTTTGACATAGAGCTGACATAAAGGGCTTTCACATCTGGAGCTTATTAGTTTTGGCTTTAATGTGCTTAAATTCGGCCTTTCACAGATCTCTTTGCCATGAGAACCGTTAATAGTTTCTTGATATTTTTGTCGTCACTTTCCAATTATATAGCCATTGAAAAAGGGAATTGACCGCTGGGATATGACAGTTCTGGCTGATATGTTTGTCTTGCCCTGTTATAAATCAATCATCAGAGAATCTCAAACTTGTGTTTTAGAAAATTGTAGTATTGCCTCAAAATTGATGATGTTTTAGTTTTCATCTCAGTCCTATCTCAAATTGTGATGCAAGGGAAATGGAATTAAAGTAAACTAAATCTGGTGCCATTCCATTTAATAGTTCCTTGGTCACTTGCAATGGCTACTAGTTTTGAGGTTAGAATTCAAAAAAGTGTCTACCCCTTTTTGAATAGAGAAGATTTAAATGTCTAGTTTGATATCCTGTGGGAGGTGCGTACAAGCTGGCCTAGACACTACGGTTATAAAAAAAAGAATATTTGAATGTCTAGTTTGATATTATTTTTTTCTCGTGCTCTATAACGCTGAATCTTGGCACTTGATGAATGATTTAGTAGTATTTTCCACTTCCAAAGATAAAAAGTTCATATGTGTTTCTGTGCAGTAGTTTAGATCATAAAAGATGTGTCGAGTGTCATTTGTTAAGTTTGACGATTAAGTTGCTCTGCCATGCAGTTCAGTTGATTTACATATGATTTTGTTTGTTTTCTATCTTCTTTAGCTGGGGGAAGAATTACGGTTTAGTATTGGTGGACAACACATCCCCTTTGGTGCATCACCACAGGTAACTACTCTTTCTTTCGTTTAAAGTTTCTGTCTTCCATTGGATTATTTTTCCTTCATATTGTGGAAACTCTAATTGTATTGATATGATACTGTCTTCAGTCTAGATTCCATCGAATAATCGTATCCCTATTGCCTAAAAGAAGTTCAGGATGAGTTGCAATGCAGAAGTTAAATTTTTCCTGAAGTTTAAGGGGAACAAGAGGCTGAAAACCTATTTTAACTCGTATATTGAACTAGGCGTTGAACTTATTTCACTTTTGGTTTTACAATGCTTGAATCTATTTGTTCTTGTATGTTGCGTCCGGTCTGGCGTAGGTTTGTTTGTGCAGCATATCGTCCTGTTCCTTATTACATATGTTTTGATGACTGAATCAACCATGCAAAACCTTGTCTTATCTTATCTCTATGCAGGATGTTTGGACTGAATTAGGTCGACCATGTGGAATCCATCAGAAACAGGTACTGCTATATTTCTTTGGTGTCTAACAGAAAATTGATATATCCAACTTCTTGTGAGTTCCTGTCAGGTTTCTACATGTTAGATTGTTGGTGGAGATTGACTTCATTAGTTATACAGGTTGATCAAATGGTGATTCATTGTGCTTCAGATCCCCGGCCGAGGACAACTCTTTGTGGTGATTACTTCTACAACTACTTTACTCGTGGCTTAGATATACTATTTGATGGGCAGGTATGTCATCCTCTGAGTTTCCATGAGCACATGTTATGAAGTCTATATCTGTTCTCAGATTATTGTGGTTTATTTGCAGACACATAAAATCAAGAAATTTGTCTTGCACACCAACTATCCTGGGCATGCTGATTTTAATTCATACATGAAGTGCAATTTTGTTATCCATTGTTCTGATTGTGAGTTGATTCTTCAAGATCTAATGCCCTCTTTCGTTATACCAATGTAAAATAATTGGATATTCGTTTTAATACTTTTTGCATCTTTTTTTCTGCAGTTGTAGGGTCTTATCATCAGGATGTAAACTCCTCTAAAGCTACTATTACAGCCAGCACAAAATGGGAACAAGTTAAGGTGAATTCTTCTGTTTGATTCATAGTCATTCCTATTCATTTATCGGTATTTCTTCGAGGTTTTCAAGTTGGAAGTTCTTACTATTAGTGTTCTGGATAATTGTTACTCTGCCCCCTTTTAATTTTAAAAAACTCAGAATCCGTTCATGTTAATGATATTTAGAACTAATGGGCAAACTGTTGTGTACACCTGTGTATATACCTATCATCAGACATCCTCTTGTTCTAGGCTCAATTTCAAGCTGACTCATTGTTAAGTTGCTATGATTCTGTAGGAGATACTAGGGGATTGTGGTCGAGCTGCTATCCAGACGCAAGGCTCTGCGAGTAATCCGTTTGGATCCACCTTTGTATATGGCTACCAAAATCTTGCCTTTGAGGTGATTTTTTTGATTCGAATAAATGTCTGTATACCCCACGCTGTGGTTCTGCCACACACTTTATCTCTCTTCCCTTTGTGCTTTCATTTCCTATTGCTTCACTAGGATCTTTGCTTATTTGTCACAGGTGATGAAGAATGGTTACCTTGCGACTGTAACTCTCTTCCAGTCCTGATCATCTATGTGGTGCGTGACCTGTGTTTATTTTTCAGTTTTCTCTGATAGTGGGTGACTTTATTTTTTATATGAACATTACATCATTTTTCTATAGTTGATGACAACTATTTGCATATTCGTTGCAAAAAAAAATATATTGCTATCACTATTTGGTTTGGTCAGTTCAGCAGTAATTTTCTCTCCCTTTGTCTTGGTGGTGATGTTGGTTGTCCTTGCTGCATACTAAGGGGTGTGTGTGGGATGTCCTTGCTGAGTATGAGCGGTAGCTGTTTAAGAAGTGTCCATTTTCTAGGAGTGTTGGATTTCTTCTCCATTACAATGTGAACATGAGATGTTGATATCTGATGTTCTCTATATATGATATTGACATCTAGAGGACCTATATTTTTTTTTGACATAAAAAGAGGACCTATACTTGTTTGCCAGTAACTGCTAGCATGTCTTTCCCCATTGTGCTTTTGATCATAATCTTCCTAAACTATTGGATATTCCTTTTCGTTGTTGACTTGTTCAGTTTGTTTCTGTCAGGCTGCCTGTTGGTATTTTGTACAGTTCAATTACTTGAAGAAAGCAAGTCTTCTTTTAACTGACCGTCATGGTGGAATTGTATCTAATGTATATTTGTTTATACTTGTACAGTTTATTTTATAATTGTCGTCTCTTGTAAACTTATATACATAGCTCCCAACTTCTTGCAATACAAGACTCGTTACTTCATTCCTCGGGTAGGTGAAGTTTGGTGGCATGTGATTTGATAAGGCATTGTGCTGACACTTTTCGCTATGAATTCTTCTTGACAATTGTACTGGACCACTTGACCCATTTGGTATTCAGTTGGCTTTGCTCAGCTTAATCATTTGATAGGGTTTGTTTCCAAAACAAATTAACGGAATTTTCAACCAAATAGCACAGAAAAGCAACAGTTCCTGAAAATGAATGCTGATAAAATTGATTGTTCGTAACTGTATTTTGGTTTGATGCTATTTTTGTGGTCGTGGATGGACGTGCAGGCTGCTGCGACAATTCGGATAAGAAAATTGGTCTATAACATGGTGCCTGGGAAAAATAATTTTCTAACTTACAATATGATGCACACAAATTGCGTAATTGTACAGGAGTAAAGACTGCTGACTGCCATAGCTTAGCTAGACATTAAAGAAATCATCAAATATGGAGTAGCCATTCATGACCATCTATGAAACTGAGTGAGATAAACGGTTTAGCTTCTTGTTCAGTGAGCTCCCTGGACCATTTCACCCTTTCACCATGGTCTGCCCCTGGTCCTGAACACTTGAATTGCCCATAAAATACCGTCCTGCAGATGAGCATAAATTCCTCAGTAAATTCGCGTTCGCATCTGTGTGTAAGTAGTATGAAAAAAGAAAGGAAAGAACTTACATATGCCTGTTCTTATCTCCCCAGTCATACCATCCCTTTGATGTGATGATTTTATCCATGTAAGTGTAAGCAAATACGACCCTAGAGAAAGTACCCCAAGCCCTGCCCAAGTAAAGAGCACCAGATCCAGTAACTTTGCAATTGAGAAAAGAGAATCCAGTTTCCTCCAGTAAACTCTCCCTCTTCTGGGCTGTCAAGGCCCCATAGCTTTTTGTTTTGGCACGTAAATGACAATTCTCATAAAGGGACAGCCCATCACCAAATATAAAATCTACAGAACCTTGAATATAACAGTTCTTGAAATAGTGCCTGCCCCTGTGATCATACAGTGTGTCTTGTGCTCCAATGAACTTGCAATTTATGAACGCCGCTGTGTCTGCCGAAATTCTTAATGCCACCGCTTGCTTTCCTAGTGCCCCTGATGGTGGCGGTGGTGCTACATTCTGTTCACGAAGGAATTAATAGTGACCTCAAAAGAATTTTTATAGAAGAAAACTACATGTTTTCCAAAAGTGAGAATAGTTTTTCCGATATATCAATTATACAAAATCTATTATATTTATAAATGTTAATCCAAGAATTATACAGGTGGGAGCTAGAGCTTCGCCTACAAGTTTGGCATAACCTAGTAGCTTTTGCTCAAATATAATATTTGTGTAATAGATAATTTATCAGGAACTTACTAGTAAGCTACATTTTTTAAAATTCAGAATCCATAAATTTAAAATTCTAGAGATAAAATTAGTTCTTAATAGATCCATCTAATTGTTAAACATAACAAAGTACTTGCACAGTTACCTTAAAGGTGATGTTTTTGGCAATGAAGTAGGGGGAATTAACAGCAAAAGTTGCGGAACCATAAGTTCCCATTGGTTGGCCACTTTTTCCTGTCCTATCTGCAGTGTCATCCCATTTGATAGTTGTTTTGTGTGAACCAGCACCTTCCAGGGTAATGTAAGCCATTGTTGCTGGAATTTCAATCTTCTCCCTACAAAATTTTAACCTCATTTAAACAAAACTTCCATACAATTGCTCAATTTGTTGAATGCGCTTATAGTACAAAATCAAGAAGCAGAAAACAGGACAATTAAGTGTACAAAATCAAGAAGCAGAAAACAGGACAATTGAAGTGTACATAATTTACCTGTAAGTCCCAAGACTAACAGAAATAACCACTCGACACGAATTGACTATTGGGATTGAATCAATAGCCTTTTGAACCGTAGTAAAATCTCCGAATTTTGGGTTTTTATTCACCTTAATAAATTTACAAGGCTCTAATTTGTTCTTCGCTTCTTGGAAAACAGAATGATTGCGAGAACTCATGCGATTGATCCAATTCAAGTAGTCTTTTTCTTCATTAGCTACCCTTAGTGTATTATCCCTCATAGAATGTTTAGCACTACTTGTGCTAATCGTAAACAACATTAACATAAAAAACAGCTCTAATAGTTTCATCCTGAGAGTGCTAAAATAGTGATGAAGATAGAAGATAATGAGAGTCATAAATATATAGGAGTAGTATATAAAGGGTGAAAAAAGAATGTATGTGTACACGTGGAGTAGTTGAGAGCCGAGAGGTCTCCGGGGAGAAAAAAGATACTAGGTGATTTTTTCTATTTGTCTTGGTCTTGATAGACAGAGGTACCTAATATTTGTTGCTAGTGGGAGTTGGATGATATTCCGTAGAATTAATCGAGCTAGTCCAGACACCACAATTATAAAAAATAAATAAATGTGGTAAAAATGATTGGTCCGGGTGAGAAAGAGAATCTGACAGGTCGTGGCTATGCTCTGTATTCGTATTATCTTTTTGTTTCTTTCCTCATTCAGACCAATCTATCCTAAATTTTGATTTTACCATAGGCCGATAAATCATACCCTATGTGACTAGAAACCGATCGAAGATTTAAAGTTGATTGTTTCCGCTTTTTATGGTTTTCAGTGCTGATTTCTGAATTCATAGTACTCATGTATTCAATAAATATTTGTTAGAAATTTTTCACATATAAATATCGATGTTCGGGGATAAAAAAATGCTGGATCTGGTTGAACATGGGTTCTATCAACCTCTATATTGACAATTACTTCTTTCGTTTCAAAATGAATGTTACCTTAGTAAAAATAACAGTCATTAATAAATCAATAAATATAATGTGTTGTTTACTAAGCTACTCCTACTTAATAACTGTTTCTTAAAAATTGAACACTATTAAGAAGATGAAGTATAATTGGAGAAATATATATTAATTTTTGACTTTAGGTGGGAAGAGAGTATTTGTCATATTATGCACAGTTCGATAGCAATGTGTCTGTTTAGGTCAGCTGGAGAGTGGGACTGTTAGGGAGAAACCGTGACTATAATTTGGCAGGGAAAAAAAACAAACAACCAACCAACTTGTACATAACACCAATTGCCATTAAATTATAGCCATTCTCTTTGCAATAAAATATATGAAGTATATTTATGTAGAGCTATTGCATTATTTGCCTGGATTGTGGTTGTTTGCGGCAGAATAAAACCATTTTAGGAGCAAACTGGTTGACTAAATTGATAAAGCAGGAACGGAATTCAAGAAACTATATCATCATTCATGGGACCCTTATGCACGAGTTTGGTATTTCAAATTTCATGTGACTATTATTTTTTCAAAGAAAGTTAGGGAGGAAAAAAAAAACTGTTAATGGGTCTTAGCTACATCATATATTATATTATAATAAAATAAATAAATAAGAGTTTGGTTAGAGTTAGAAAGTACAGCTTGGAGTTGGGAGAAGAAAGAAAATAACACAACAATCACTATTTTTCCATTCAAAGTTTCAGAAAAATTTCTTACAGTTATTTTTTTAGATATTTTGATTGAATCATTGATAAAAGAAAAGAATAATCAGGGACTTCTCTAAGTATTTTAATGAGAATTTGTTTCTCACTATAATCCGCCACTGACCCTCACCCCTATTTTTATAGGGTTTTTTCAATTGATTCTCGACATTTCTCCCTTTTTAACCTCGTTTAGATGGGCTGAAATCTGAATAGGGAGAGAGAAGAAAATGGAGTTATAAAATTAGGGGAATTGAAGGTAGTCATGATGCATCTTGTCCGTGATGAACAATTGGAGGTGTTGCAACTCCCATCAATATTATGAACTAATCCTTTAAAAGAACAAATATATCTAAGACAATTTAGTAAAATATGATTCTATTGTGCGTCTTTTCTTGGTTAAAATTTAAATAGTTGAAACCCATCTCAAACTTTTCTTAATGCTCCTTCAAAAGCACTCAGGGAGACGGTCCAAGGATTCCAACCAAGTTTCAAAGTTAATGTTCTCTATTTGACTTTCACATGCTATTCTTTATGGAGCGGGGGAGGGCGTGTTAGATTTCCCACATCGTCTCCTTATATGGTTTTGGACAAAGATCACCTCATTAAGGTTCTGATAAATGATTTGAGAATTTACTAGATATTGAGAGGGTGTTTGGATTGACTTAAAAATTGGTCAAACCTACTTTAAGTCGATTTTTGATTTCTGGAAGTGTTTGACAAATATAAAAAATAACTTAAAATAAGTCAAAAACGACTTAAAATAAGTTACGAAGTGTTTGGCAAGATAAAAAATGACTTAAAATAAGTCAGAAACCAAAAGTAGGTCTACTTTTTTTTTAAGCCAATCCAAAGAGGCTCTGAATTTTGTTCATTATCTAGTGTGCCTAAGCTCATGTTGGTCTTAGCAGATACTGCATTCAGGACATTTGAGCTGCAACTCTTCTGTGAAGGGAGATATGTTCTGTTGCTTCATGCATATTGCAAAGCTAGGCACGATGACTCTGTGTTGGTACCTTCTAAACAAAGAGGAAAGTTTTCCCAAGGAACTTATGGATTAAATCTCGTACAAGGATGCCTTTGGGCAGCATATTTGGGTCCTGGATGTTAGAAGGTCTATACCTATCCATCTATTCATTCCAGCTTTACTTTTCTGATAATATTTTTGTGGACATTTATACTCGTATGTAATTTCTCTGATTTATGCATTATTTTGGATATTAAATGCTTCCACTGAAATGCAGATGGGAATGTTTACCGTGAAATGCTTGAACAACAATTCTTTCATCCTGTGATTTTATAGATGAGGATAGTTGTGATTGATAGAGCTTTCAGATTGTGGCAAAAGTATTACAACTAAACCTTTGATCACTCACGAGACATGGCTATGCGAGTCTTCATTTGGCAGAGTCGGATTGTGGCAAAAGTATTACAATTACAAGATTCTTGAGGGTCTTGACTGAATTTTGAATCAGGATTCTTAAATCAGTCGTGAGAATTTATGGTCCAAGTATGAGGTCAATGCTAATGATGCTTCATCAGGAACCTTTTATGCAACATATGCCCGTGTAGAGGAGCCCTGGCCATTGCAAGCATGTACATCTTGTCCTAGTTTTGATGCTGAACAGTCGGATAATAAAGATGAAGAAGCTCAACCCTCATTAAGCGATCAACTTGAACAATTAGCTCAACCTTCATCTAGCAATTAACATGAACAAATACCTGAGAAGCCGTTGGATGTTGATCAATGTGATGCAATTTCCAAGGAAGACTCCTTTCACAACAATTATTCTTATTAACTCTTCAGTTTGTACTGCACAAAGAAGTGCTGTTTTAGAAAATGATAAAACTAATTGTACTGTTTCTGGAACCAATGAAAAATTATGCGCAGTGCGATAGTGTATATCTAGGAGTAGTTACAAAATTAGCTCCACACATGGGTGGTGCATTTGTAAATATGGGCTCTTCAACACCCTCCTTCATGACCATAAATCTAACAAACTTCCAACACATATAATTTCAAGAACTAAATCTAACAAACTTCCAACAAATACAAAATTACTATGCTAGGCAATACCAAATGAAATCCATCTTCAGCAAAGAGAAACCTTACCTATGAACAAGTAGGAGGAGAGATGAGGCAGAAAAATAGAGTAACTAGCAGCAAGATCATAATTGCATATAACCCCACCTGCAACAAAGCCATTATAGCATTTCACTTCAGATTCATCTAAAAATTCAAATTGGATGAATATCACATGGCTTGTTCTTATATGGAAGGAGCAGTTTACATGTCCCCTAGTTTTTTTTTTTTTT
>JAJONQ010004601.1:0-16764 GCA_036250385.1 Solanum microdontum | reverse complement strand
TCAAAGCCAAGATGCATAATTCTCTCCACATTCTTGGTTGATGTCCTGTACCAAGAATGCCAACTCTAGTGTTCCATCTATCTCTCATTACGTACGTTCTCCAAATTCTCAAAGCCAAGATGCATAATTCTCTCCACATTCTTGGTTAATGTCCTGTACCAAGAATGCCAACTCTAGTGTTCCATCTATCTCTCATTACGTACGTTCTCCAAATTCTCTTGAAAAACCTCAAACCGCGCCTTTTCCATTGGACCTGTTCTCATACATTAATAAATTATAGTGATTGTAAGTGAAAATCTAACTACATTCACTGCAATTCATTAGTGTATGTGAACCGATCCAATGTAAAATGCTCGATTTGAGGTTTTCCAAAATAATTTGGAGAATATAACAATGGTTAGAGGAACCCTAGAGTTGAGCATGCTTGGTATGGGGAATCAACCAAGAATTATTTAAATAAAAGACACTGCTTGGAAAACAGAGAATTGTGTGTATCTCCTTGGAAGATTTGTTTGATGGATTTTACAAATGAATGTCCTTCTATTTATGATATTCTCTAAGGACTAATAGATAAATAATAGATTTTATACAATTCCCCAGTTATTTACAAAACGTCCTCTTTCTAGAATACTCGACACAACTAGAAGATTCTGAGGACCTTCCATGCAAATCCATGGGATTCTAAGGTCTTCCAAGGAACTCTCCATATACTTCTAGAATATTCCACTAAGGACTATTGTTCTTCAAATCTAAGCTTTCCACATGGACAACCTTATGGAACGTGGTGCCTAAGTGATGTGATGATGTGACAGGTCATCACACTAGACCTTACTAGCATATATCCTGATATCAAATAGATATTACTCGAAAGGAATGGCTATCCTTACAACTTATTCAACCACTGCTACCCTTTTCCACCCTACCCACCACCACAAAAAACAATAACAAATAAAACAAAAAGTTATAAAAGAGAACCTTCTATGACATAAAGCCTACTTTCAAAGACTACTAGAACTCAAAAAAGAAAAAAAAATCCATTCAAAGGTTTGCACAAAAACACAGTTGCAGAGAACAAGTGCCAAAACAATATTTACCTTGTGTCAAAACTATTCCATTAAACAGACACAATACAGAATTAACCAGATGATTAGATTAAAAATTAATTAGATGCTATATATGGAAGGATAGTTTATCAGGTCCAATGGAGAATTTATCAGATGATTAGATTCAACTATCCCTAATTAACTGTATAACCAACAAACTAACCAACACTAATACAATTCTTGAGCAATTACAAGCCTAAGCTATATTCATTATTTGGTTAAGTAAAAGAAACAATCATGTGTACAATCAAAATCAACATAGATGAAGCAAATCAAGGAAATCCATGACTAAGCTCTTATGGTTTTTTTTTAAGGAATGACATTGAAGATCAAATCTACGTGAAGGCAATATAGATAGGAGAAACTTCAAGTCTAGTCACAGAGACTACATCAATTCATAAAGCCATGAGATACTATCTTAGCCACATAATTCTTAATGCTAACAAAAAGACATACTTGATGATTCTCAAGAACATACTAATAAATGTTTGGAAACTACCATGGAAAATCATACAAAAATCGAGCAAATTAGACAGATGATGCAACAATTACAAATTGGGATTACACATGTGTTCAAAGGGAAGGAAATAAGCTTACAGATTTCTTTATAAATTTAGCTTTCAAGCAAGAGAATACGACACACTTTTAAGATTTTCAGTCGATATCATCAATGGAAAAGAGAATAATTACTTCAGAAAAAATAAATATTCCCTACATCTGAGACAGGAGAAGAAGGATACAATACCATGTATAGAATGCAAGGATTTCAGAAATATGAAAAGAGAGAAATGTATAAAACGGACCCGATTTCTATGAAATTACAAAAGCAACATCAAGTAAAAGAGCTCATCCTAAGTCCATTTTCCTAAAAAAAAGGAATTAAAGTTAGAAAAAGGAAAGAAGATATTTGAGACATATAATGAAAAGGCATACAAAACTTACATTCTTGGAACACCAACCATTGGAAAAGAGATGAAAAGCTAATAAAAAAATTAGAGAAGACCACCTCTCAAGTGATAGTTGTATCTCTCTTGTGTATTTATTTTATATTATGTATGTTCTCTATTATAAGATCTTGTACCTATCTAGACTAGATCTGTAACGACCTGAGCCTACACCCTAGGCGTGACCGGCACTCGAGAACAATTGTTGGTCTCCAAGAGAACCCTCATCCTAGCTGACTACACGCGAAATATTAACTTAAGCATACACAAAGATAAAACTGAAAGAAATGTTTAACAACAATTTACTGAATCTCAATACTAATTGAATATATTGAGTATAAACCATAAATTTTAAATAAAACACTTTAAACCGAAAGACTCTCTAAAACTATATATCTATGAAGCCTCTACTGTATAAAGACGAGTGTCGGGAGAAGACCCAAGACACCTTAAGAAGCTACTACTAAAAACTCATAAACGATAGTGTTCTCTAGAAGCAAAAAGGCCTCACTCAAAAGCTGGCGAGCAGATGAAGTTATCTCAACGGAACTCCTGTTGAGGAGCCTAAGTACCTAAATCTGTATCATAAAAGATGCAAGTCGAATGACATCAAAACATTGAATGTAGGGGTATGTAAGATATCTGGATACCAATATAACTGAATTGAAATGATTGTAATAGATATAAATATATACCCAATTGAATGTAAAGAAATAAATGAGTGAAATCATTTAAATTTTATAAATACTTATTCATCTCTGAACTCAACATATTAAGTGATATGATAAAAGTACACTTTTAACTCTATTTGGAAGACTCTCCAATCGACAACCATCACTATGAGCTACGTGATGATACAACATCTCGCCCACGCTGCCATAACTGTCATATATCGTGCCAGGGTATAGAACCTCTCAACTAAGTAGATCCACTAAGTTATAAGGATTCATCTAAAGAGTATGATCATGTACCCATGTTGGCAAGACATGGTTTATAAGGATTTTGAGTTGTCTGAACTCATCCTCATATCGGTGCTCAATACTACTCCCAATAATATATATACTCATGCTCAAATGTCTAAATCATACTCTTTCTTTGGTTTGAGATAATTTCTCAAACTATTCTCTTAAAAGAGGTAATTGATCTGAAATATCTCTAAACTCATAAACTCATTTAGAAATCAAAGTTTCTCTTTTCCCAATGTAAAAAGTGATATATTTGGGAATAATTAGTTCCCTTATACTCTTACTCAATTCATATATGAAAACTCTTTCTCAAGCTCATTTGTTGATCTCCTAATAAATCAATTTAAAAACAAAATATTTATTTTGAAAATATTCTCAAATTTAACTCAACAGTAGGCTTCATGCTGAATTAAATACATGAATAAATAACTCAATAATCTCAATACACTATATACAATAATTCAATAATTAGGAATAAAAATTCAAAAATAAGGAACTGAAGAACTCAGAACTCAACGTCAACTCATCTCAAGAATACTCGAATCTAAGGATAAAACCCTAGATTTACTCTTTTACTTTTCTCAAACTAATACTCTCTTTCTTCCTGTAAAAATGAAACATTTGGAAATCATATAGTTTCCTTAACTTTAATTCAAAAATTATGCTTTAAAACTTACTCTTGAACTCGCTTTTAACTCCTCAAAAATCAATTTATGAAAAAAATATGCTTGTTCAAAAGACTCTTAATCGAAACTCAAAAATTAAGGTCATATGGAATATAAACATGAATGACAACTCAAAGATCTCAATGTAATATATATATATATATATATATATAACAACCCCATGATCAAAGATTTAGAACTCAGAATCAATAATGTAACTCATATCAAGAATTCTTGAACTAAGGGTATAACACTAGATTAAACTTTTGCTGACTGAATTGAGATGTAGGGCGTGAGGACAAAATCAACCCACCACTATGAATAGCCTTACATACCTTAATGACAAATTCTGCATAAAATCTTTGAAGATGAACCCTAGCCTTGGTGTTTCTTGAAGTTCTTAAGCGTATGGATTTTTAAGAATGGGCGCGTTGAAGTAATGAAAACTGATTGACTTTGTCTTTTGGAGAAGGTTAATAGTCATGTGTTGGGATTTTGGGATGAGGAGAGTACTAAAATAACCCCACTTAAAACATGAATAGAAGCTCGAAAACAATGAACACTACTAAAAAACTACTAAAAATGACGGACAGAAAAGCGATGGACAATGCCACTCTGAAAAGAGACGCCATTTGCCACACTACTTGTCGTTTTTTTTTAAATAATTAGTTTTTTACAAAATGCGACGGATGACATCTCTTAGTCCGTTGCTTTCTTTGGCAGATTTTGTGCCAAAAAATATATAGTTATTAATTATTTATTTAATATAATGAGAGTTGTTGTCCGTCGCTTTTTATTAAAAATAATTATTTTTATTAAAAATAATAGCCATGTTCTCCGTTATTTTTGAGTAAATTTAATTTATTAATTATTTTTTGAGTTAGCGACGGACGACATCTCCTAGTCTGTCGCTTTTTAGTCAAATTAACTGGTCAAACACTTTATAAAAGGGACGGACAATGTTGTTTAGTCTGTCGCTTTTTAATCAAAATTTTGGTCAAACATTTTAAAAAAAAGTGATGGACAAAGAGATGCTGTCCGTTGTTTTTTTAAAAATGTCTATGATAGATACATGAATTTTTTCCATATCTCTTAGCCTCATTCTCTCTCATCTCTTCATCTCTTCCTTCTCTCCAAAGAATCGTCGCCGCTGCTGCCAGTCCCCCACCGCCGCTGCCGCTACCTTGCTGTCGCTGCCCCTGTTGCTCCTCTCTTCATTCTCTCCTTCTCCTTTAAGGTTAGGATTTCATCGATTTTAGTTTTTTTTTCAATTGGAGTTATATTTGATTTTGTTAGTTAGATTATTTTAATTAGTTTATTGAATTTGTATTTATGTATTGTTAGTTTGAATGATTGATTGTTAGTTAGTGAGTGAATTAGAGATTTTTGATTTTAAGACTAGTTTGAATTAGGGTATTTCTTGAGTTGATGTTGAAATGTTAATATGAAGTTAAAAGTTAGTTATTGTATTAGTTTATTGAAATTGTGTATGATTGTTAGTTTGAATGATTGATTATTAATTAGTTAGTGAGTGAATTAGGGATTTTTGATTTTAGGACTAGTTTGAATTTAGGATTTTAGAACTAGTTTGAATTAGGGTATTTTAGGACTAGTTTGAATTTGAGATTTTAGGACTAGTTTGAATTAGAGATTTTAGGACTAGTTTGAATTTGGGATTTTAGGACTAGTTTGAATCAAGGTATTTTAGGACTACTTTGAATTTGAGATTTTAGGACTAGTTTGAATTAGGGTATATTAGGACTAGTTTGAATTTGAGATTTTAGGACTAGTTTGAATTAGAGTATTTTAGGACTAGTTTGAATTTGAGAATTTAGGACCAGTTTGAATTTTGAATTTTAGGACTAGTTCCAATTTGGGATTTTACGACTAGTTTGAATTTGGGTATTTTAGGACTAGTTTGAATTTGGATATTTTAGGACTAGTTTGAATTTGAGATTTTAGGACTAGTTTGAATTTGTGTATTCTTGAGTTGATATCTAAGTGTTAATTTGAAGTTAGAAGTTAGTAACTGAAGTGTTTTGAGTATAAGATGGGTTTGAGTTGGGAATTGATGAAGTTATTTTGAAGTTAGAGAAGTTCGATATGAACTTGAATTACAACTTATACTTAATTATGACTTGAATTTATTATGACTAGAACTTGCTTAGGAATATTAACTTGAAATCTTGTTGACCTTAAATAATTAGAACTTAATTTTGAACTTTATTAGAGCTTGAACTTAAGTAGAACTTTGAAGTACTTGAAATTTTATTGACCTTAATTAATTTGAACTTAATTAGAACTTTAGTGAAATTAATTAACTTATAATAAGTGTTTATTAACTACCAAAAAATCTGAATATACAATTATCAGCTTGTTCGTGAGTGTTAAAGCATGTTATCAAATTACATACTAATAAGTATTTATTAACTAACAAAACAATCTGAATGTACAATAATCATCTTGTTTGTAAACACATTGGGGCAATGAAGCCATCTATACGAGATTTTCTAAATGGTTAAAATAATATGTAAGTGTGCAAGCTTATATTGAATCAATAAGTATTTAATAATGTATTCATGTTATACTAAATTGTATTATTTTGAATAACAATATATAGGTTTATGATGAATACTCAAATGTCGATTATTTGCAATTAGTGAGAGAAGTTGCACTTGGACTTGAATCTCGAATTCAGACAATGAATAAGTATTGTGTCAATGGTTTTAAGTTTCAAATTGAAGAAGTTTCTATGAATAAGAAAACAAATAATAGCGGTGTCTGTATACAAGGTGATGTTGATGGTAGTGACCAAACTATTGAATATTATGCTGTTATTCATGAGATTATTGAAGTAAGGTATTCATGTCGACCTAAAATGAAGATCATATTATTTCAGTGTAAGTGGTTTGACCCATCACAAAGGCACAAAGATGGACCAACAACATAATATCATTGAAGTTAGGCACACTAGAAAATACAAAAGTTATGATCCTTTTATCATTCCACAGAATGTTAAACAAGTGTATTACGCTCCATATCGATTCCGTAGAGACAAAGCTGATTGGTGGGTTGTTATAAAGACTAAGCATGTGAGAAGAATTGAAATTGACAATGTCTTAGATGTGGCGTACCAAAATGAGTTTGCAATTGTTCAGTAACAAGGTGATGTTGAATTGGAAACCACACTAGAACATCCTCAACACATATTATAAGAAGTATCTGATGATGAGATAATGACAAATGTTGAGGAAGAAATAAATGAGGATGAGGAAAATTAATCATTCGATGACGAAGAATGTGACAATGAAAATGAAACAATTGAGGAGGAAGAATGAGAGAATGATGGAAATGAAACAAGCGAGGAGGAATAAAAGTAGAATGATAGTTAGTATGTAAGTTAATTTATTTTGCTAATACTAATTTTATTTAATTTATGATTTATATATATTATCCATGTAAATTTGCATATAGATGTCATTAGGGGTGACAATGATAGATCTCACGAGCATCTTGGAGCTAGCTAGTCTTATAAGGCTAAAAAGAAGAAGTCTAGGAGACCCATAGATCCTGTGGATATTCCAAGATATTTTTCTTCTGCGCCGGTGCGCATTACTCATGATACCTATTTATTGGCTGTTTCGTTTGGTATGGAGGATCCTCGGGCATATTATCCTAATTACCATAGACTAGTCGGTGCTTCCTCTATTTCACAGTCATTGCCTCCACGGCGCTATGAGGACCTATCTTTAGAGGTTATTCGTCGACCACAACCCTTATCGGCAAGTAAGTTATCAACTAGTACTCCATCTCCATCTCTATTTCCAACATGTACATCTCCTCAACTATCTGCCATAAGGATTAGAGATTCTAGTAGTGAACACTCTGATGCTATGGATGGTACCCTCCATTGACCCAACATTATGTGCATCTTGGTGTATCACCTTCACCTACACCTACACCTAATGCTACACCTGATGAAACGTCTGCTCTGGCACCTGGACAGAGGGACAGTCTTGGCAGAGTCATGATTGAGCTAGATGGATCATCGTAAGTTTGTTTTGTTATCTACTTGTTACTTTATTTTATTTATTTCTTATACTTTAGTATATTATTCATGAACTAACATGTTTACTATGTGTTTTGAAAGTGAAATCCTGCAAAGGATGCTGTCCGAGCTTTAAAATAGTGTGTTAGGAGGCTTTTTACACAGGCTTATCACTCCTGGAGTGAGATCCCAAACAGTGTACGCCAGACAATGTTTAATGAATTTAATGTATATATATGTTTAATTATATATATTTTTAGTTAAGTTTAATAATTTTATTACCTTTTTTAATCCTCTAACGCTATTTATTCTTTTCCGACAGTGTGTGCTTGGGAATCGAGGTACAATATTGTAATTGCGACCATTTTTGAAAGGAGGGCATCCATGAAACTGTCTAGCTGGCTAAAGAAAGTCCGAGATGCTAATAAATGTCCGGCTTGGATGTAGCCTCATGTTTTTTTATGAATTGCGCCAGTAGTGGAACACATATAAATTCAAGGCAATGTCTGAACAAGCTAAAAAATGCTATAGGCAGTCTTAAGGGTGGCTCGTTGTAAATTGGGGGTGCATAAAGCGTTGGAACAATTACAAGAGAGATGGTAAGTTCTAATTCAAACTTTTAAATAAGAAAATAGTTGATTAAATATATTAGTTGATTAATATCATCATATATTTTATTTTTATTTATAGGAAAAATAATTAGGACGCACTCCCCTTGTACCAGAGGTTTTCAAGGAGGCTCATGTGAAGAAGAAAGAAAATGAGTTGGATCCGGATGTGTGGGTGGAGGAAAGGGCCGACAAACTTTTGTAAGATATTTAATATGAAAAGTGAATATATATAGTATGTATTTATTTTGATGCTAATTTTTATTTTCAATATGCAGGGAGAGTATTATCGGTACGTGAATGAGAATCTAGATAGTTCGGTAAATGATGCCTGAATTGTCCACTCAAATTTGGACAAAAAAAGTGGTAGGGTCACACAAGGGTATAGTCTATATTTGAGGCTCTCAGAATGATCTATGACGACTCCAGTCAGCCTTAGAAGGTATTGGATCATCATGTCAAGCCGAAACACTTAACAGTGTTCAGATAGCTGCTATGTCAGATCAAATAGCAAAACTTACAGTAGCTCTGGCAGAGTTTGAGCGAAGAAGAGTAGCTGAAAAAGAAAGCATGAGTGCGATCATTCAGCAAATCAAAGAACAATGCTGAACCTCGCATGTCGACCTACTACATCATCTCTTGCCGAGGACACAGGCGATGAGAGTGAGGAGGATGATGATGATTTCACAGATTGCACCCGTTAGCTTTCATCTCTTTAGTTTATGAATTTTTTTGAATTTTGAAAGACTTTATAAGTCTTTAAATTGTGATTTAAGTATTTTTGAAGGTTAATTTAAGTTTGTTGTTTTATATTGTGTAACATATTTATTACGTATTTTGCATAATTGGGCTGAATTGATTTGAACTGAATTGAATTTGCAGGTGGGTCAGTTTCTACTGTCAAAAAAATGCACAAAAATCTACTGACATGGTGGTTTTTTTGTCGCTTTTCTGGACCTTTCTTTTAAAAAAAAACCAAGAAAGTGACGGACAGGGTCCTTTAGTCCGTCATTTTTTTGGGTTTTTTCAACTCTTAATTTCGAGAAAAATGTTGGACTGCATCGATTTTTGGAATACTAAAAAATGAAATTAAATAAAAGCGAAGGACGAAGTCTCTTTGTCAGTCACTTTTTAAGATTTTAAAAAATTACAAATTAAAATTAAACAACGGACTGTGTCACTTTTTGGAAATTAAAAAAAATTAAAAATTATAAAAAAGAGACGAACGACTTTGCATTATTCAAGAAAATACTTTTAAGAATGAACAAAAAGCGACGAACAACGTTGTACCATAAAGCAGTGAACCTGACTGCGTCACTTTTCCATCGATTTTGATAAAAAAAGTTCCGCAGTTCGTCGTTTATGGCCGTTATTTTTCGCCAATTTTTTAGTAGTAGGAATAGAAGAAAGGAGTGTCAAAATTTGATATCAACCCCTCTTTGATTAAAGATGATGTAAGAATTTTTGGGCAAAGAAATTGATGTAGAAGCCAATTTTGCCCTGGCCAACAAATACAACCCCAAAAAGGGTTTGTGAAGGTATGGTCATTGGACAAAATTTTGTGAGAAAGGATTTGTAAAAAAGGGGATACATGAGCTTAAAAAGGTGCCACAATATCGAAGTTTGATGTAACTGGTATTGTGATCGAAAAAAATATTTGAGAGTGGAGTCGAGCTAAGTTCGAGGTAGACCTATGATCTTTGTTGGAAAGAAAAACTTTCTCAACAAATTTCTCAGTTCACTGCTAAGTGGGGGTTTCTCGGTATGCTATGTTGCATATCATCTTGTTGTGGGATGTTTCTTGCTAAATCTTCTGCCAAATCTAGAACACATTTGTTAGTAGCATAATTGCCGCGGAGACATAGTGATGAATATAACAATATGAGTATGAAACTTCTTAAATGCAAGGTAGTGCTCTTTAAAAGCAATTGCAATATCATTCTATATAAATTGGTACAAACTTTAGAGTTAGTGCAAAATCATTTGAGATAAATATAAGGTTAATAAAGTTGGTGCTAAATTGAATATATCAAATTAAACATTAGTGTGAGGTTCGTGCAAAAATCATTATGATAGAATCACTATTAGTGCAAGGTTAGTGCCAGTGCAAGGTTAGTGCCAGTGCAAAATTAGTGCTAGTGCCAAATCATAATTAGAGTCTGTGCAAATTAGTGCTAGAGATTTAGAGCTTGTTAGTTCCATAACATGGTTAGTGGCGGTGCAAGTCTGTGCCATATCACAATTATCATAGGTGCAAAATTAGTGCTAGATCATAGTTAGTGCTGGTGTAATTAGTGCTAGTGCAAAATTAGCTATGACAAAATAGTGCAATTGGATAGTATCTGTGAAGATACGGAATTTCAAACGGTCTCCTGAATATCACAACTTTATAGCTTTGCCTTCTTGAATTATCTTTGCTCCTTTTGTTCACTTGTTCATTTGAATGTTGTGACCCTATCCAAGTTCTAATAGTGTTTGAAGGGATATTAATCAAACAACTTCATTATTGTACCTGCTTAAACTTCTCTACATTCAAAAAAAAATTATAAGTTGGGGGAGGGGAGGTTGATTCACGCTGACTTGAAATTTCCTACTTTGTTAATTTCCTGTCAATCTTCTCGTTTGGTCTCTCTAACCCCGTTCGAGGAACAAGACTTGGTAGATGAATGAAAAAATAAAAAAAGAATTATTTTTTCTTAAATGTGAATATAAATCATTTCAGAATCTCTTGTTGGATTTCAAATTATGGCGTGTGCTTAGACATCCTTCGCCATAGTGTACTAATTAGATCATATGTTTGTACTAGTCTACATCCTCGATCTGCACCTTCCAAAAATTTTTGCCCCAACTTCTTGCTTTAGTCAACTCTTGCATTTATTTGTAGTGAAATTTTGAGACATTCTCAAATTTTGCCAGTTTCTATCTTATAGATAAACAGAAAGATCTAAAACATATGATCAAGCCACAAGGCACCTACGTATCCCATAAAATAGGAATCAGGTCGTACGTAGTTCAGGGAACAACACAAAGAAAATGAGATATTTTTATAAAATGGCCGAAGCTGATGAGGCCGCCTACATATCCTACCAAGGAAATCAAGTCAAAACATAGTTCATATTACATCAAAAGGGATTTCAAAGTTTTTGCTAATATGTCACGACCCAGGGGTACCCCCCAGATGTAACATGGCGTATAGAACCCCGAAGGACTCCATACAAGTCACTGAGCTTTCATAACATAATAAATAGAACAATAAAAAGTAAAGCAATAATTTTAAGTCCAAAATAGTTTTATAGAAAAGTGGAAGTGTAACTCATGTCTCAACGTAGCCATCTATTACAATCGAATGAAAGTGGGCCTAGCCCATACATCATGTTCAATAAAGGAAATACGAAAGATAAACTAGGATGAAAGTAATCCATCCTCGAACCATGAGAACTCACCAAGCTTGGAGAAGAATCAAGTCCAAGCTCTAGCCACTAAAATGGGAACCCTGTCTGTCGGACCCTACATTTGGGAAAAATGTAAGCAAGAGTATGCATTAGTACAAAAATGCACTAAGTATGATAGTTATGCATAAAAACATTTAAAACATGCTAAGAAGGACATTTTATTCCATGACATGCAATTGACCAAATAAAACATGATATAAGAAGGTTGGAAAGCATAATTCATAACATCATGGTCAATGAGAGCTAAATCATCATTTAAAACCTTAGACACATATGATATACTCCTTGTGTAACCTCAATTCACTTTTAGTCTTGTTGTGGGAAAATTAGCCTTAACCGACATAGAGACCATGTGAGCTAAAACATGATCACCCGGTGTCTCCCACACTGAAAATGGTTTTTCTACTTGCCTAAGGTAGAACCATGAACTTCTAGCTTAAGTGGATCCACTAGCTAATCAACCTATGGGGGCACATAGTTAAGGGATAAAGAGATTTCTACTGGAAACCCGGCCCCTACTAACAAAGAGCTTCCATCTCAGGAGACTTCTTCTAGAAACCCGACCTCTACTAGCGGGAGAGCTTTGATCTCAATGTCAATATCCACTCGGTGCTAAGCATAATTCCCGTGAAATAGTATTTTCTTACTTATTCTCATCATCCATGGAAAGACATGTCATCTTGTGAATCCAAGCTAGTTCATTAGGATAACTCTTACTGTTTGATTCAATTAGGTGAGAATAGCCTTTCAACCTAAGAATCTTTTCTATGTGAGGAAACCTTTCACAACATGGTTGCAAGTGTTTATGAGAATAACCTTTCAACAACACAATAACAACAACAACAACAACATTGGCACTTCACTCTCAAAGAACCCTTAAAGCATTTACATAACTCATACTTTGCCCTTTCAAGGTTCAAAGTTTACTTTCAATCACCAAATATAGAATTCAAGCATTAGATAGGGATTTTATCATAAACTCATGTAATTCTATTACTTCATGCTTTAGATCATAAAAATCCTCTTTCATAATCAACAACCCACATTATGAGATCACAACTTGGAAAACATGGGGGATTGCATGGGTTCATAGGGGAAACATCATAAAAGCATTATAAATCATCAATTCATGCATATTTAAACATAATTAAATCATTAAGATCAATAATCAAAAGAACCCATGGTGATTGAAGAAAACCCTAGCTAATTGGGGAATTCTACTTTTTGAAATAGAGGAATTTGGGGACTCCATGAATGAGAGAGATTCATGGATGAAAACTACCATACCTCAAGTCCAAATTATAGATTTCAATGGAGAAATTGAAACCTTAGCTTGAAACCCTAGGTTGAATCTTCTTCTTTAATTTCTAGAGAGAAAATATTTGGGAGGAGATTTGATTTCTTTTGGGGAATTTGGAAGAATGAATTAAATTGGGTGAATTTGGGGGTAAAAAGTCTTATATAGGGGTTCTAAATGTAGGCAAAATTACATAGTATATGAATTAATTAATTAGGAAAAGACCCAACTACCCTTGAAACTTAACTGCCAGCCCTGACCCACGACTCACCACCGACGAACCGGGGATGGACCAACGGTCCATTTTTCACACTCGTGGTCCATGGTCAGAGACTTTTGCCTTGACCAACAGCTGCTGGACCACAGGGCATGGTCCCACCTACGGTTCGTATGTCCCACCGTGGTCCATAGCCTGGACAGTTTGGGTGGCCCTCTCCACAAGCCCACCAACAGCTCATGGCTCGACACACGGCCCATGGTTGGGTCCTCGTGGATGGCACCTGCAACTGCTAAAAAGCTATTATTTGGTCCATTTCTAATACGGGGTGTTACATAATATGACCAAAACTGATAGAAGCCACCTACGTAACCCGCCAAGAAAATCAGGTCAAAGAGTAGTTCATATTACATCAAAAAGGGTGCCAAAAGGAAATAAACTAAATTTATTTTCTAGAAACAAACATCTTCTAACTGAATCTGGATGAATGAGCTTTGGTCATATGTCACCATCCACGTATACTAGCATCAATGCCTTTTAGAGATAAAATGTTTGCTGAATTGGTGAAAAATTCCTTAGTTTCTTCTTGCTACTAACTACAAACTTTTTTGAGTATCCTCAAACTTGTTTCACTATGTTTGGCCACTTATGCAACATATGGCCATGAAAACATAACCATGTGTTTTCTTAGTAATTCAATCAATGCTTCTTTCTCAAATTGCTCTACACGAGCATTGAATTTGACTTTTATTACTAGCTTTGAGTTGCCTAAATTCAAAATTTCAGCTTCATACAAAAGTTGTTCAAATTCCATGACTAGCTTATCAAGTTGCATGTCATTTTTGTATCCTTTGAGTTTCTGCTGGTCATTTATGTTCTGCTCTTTTGCCTCCTCACATGTCATAATCATAAAACCAACAAGTTTATAATTTTGTATGTTGAAAGATTCAAATAGAAGTTATAAGATACAAATAAGTTAAAGAGGAATAAAAAGACATTTATAGATTACACATTTGAGCTTCCAAAAGGAGAGGCAAAAACAACAAAAAATTCTTCCACATGATTAAAGCCTCAATTTTAAATCATGTCATTTAAAATTACTGCTAAGATTTAATCTATCAAGACTCCCGGTGAACCAGGGACAGAGCAAAGGTCCAATTCTTCAAGGCATCTCCTAGTTTGGCATTCCAAATGATCGGTGTCTCAGTGAAATCTTCAGTAATAGATAAAATTTTGATCCCTGATCATCTTCAAGAATGTCCTCAAACATTTGAACTACGGGCAAATTTGGGAGTAGAATATGATGAGGCACATAAATTTCACCCTTCTTCTTGAACTCAGGCTTGGCGATTTTTTTCATAATAGTCTTTTCTACTAGCATAATAGTTCCCTTAAGACTCCTCTCATCGTATGTAGTAACCCTGTTCACACGAGTCTGGAGCCAAAAGGGTAAAAATATTGAGTGAAATTTCCAAAAGTCCAACAAAAATAAGTTTGAAACCAAAAAGGTAACATTTAAACGGGAGGGAGACGACGTCTAAATTGGGGTAGCAAGGTGCATGTCCCTATGCACATTACAAGGCTCAAGGAGACAGAGACTTGTAAGTC
Organism: Solanum microdontum; assembly: GCA_036250385.1. Taxonomy (NCBI): domain Eukaryota; kingdom Viridiplantae; phylum Streptophyta; class Magnoliopsida; order Solanales; family Solanaceae; genus Solanum; species Solanum microdontum. The sequence continues at coordinate 1,857 of JAJONQ010004601.1, read as the reverse complement.
GCAATCTGTCTGCTACAACGACTGGGTTCCGTTGTTATAGAAAAGCCAATGGGGAATTTTTTTTGGGCCAAACAACTTTTTCGTAGTAAGTTGAAATTGCCCAACCTAGTCTAGATTTGGATGAAATTGGAGTCATTAAGGTGTGGGGAAATATGGTAACAATTGGGTGATTTAATTATGATTTTGATTACATGAGTGGATAGATAGGTTGTTAAGGAACCTGTAGGACTTTGAGGAATTGAATTCGGGCGAGTAGAACTCCCGGAATCGATCTTAGCGTGAACGGTATTTTGTGAGTGTCTTTGGTTAGAGGTTTGTTGTGAAATGGGGTTCTTGGAATTATTAAAATAGCTCACTGGTTCTGTGCAAGCCGCTGGGGCAAGATTTCTGCCGCCAGGGCGGGCCGCTGTAGCTGGGCGGGTGCTGCTGTGGTGGGCCCGACGCGACTTAAACTCGTAAATAAACCCCAAAAAGGTTTTATTCTGCACTTTTTGACTTTGAGAGCTAGGAGACGACCCTAGATGATTTTTTGACTGTTTTTCACCATTCTTGAGTCTAAAGACCAAAAACAAGCGGAACGAATTCGGAAAGGGAAGGATCAAGTTTCTTAGGGTTTCAATCTTGTTTCAAGGTAGGTGATGGTTATGATTCTATGAATGTGTGATATATGTTTGGTGTTGCTTCATTATGATACATGTACGTATATGAATGTTGCATTGTTGATCACACTTGTCGTAAATGAGGATATATGAATGATGAATGCCATGAAATCATGACTTGATTGTATGATTATGAGAATATACTTGTGATTGTGATTGTGGCTTGTTGAATGGATCGGTGGCCACATTCCGGCATACTAACTTGGATCGGTTGCCATATTCCGCCATAGCTATGGGATCGTTTGCCACGTTCCGGCATAATTATTGGATCGGGTACCACGTTTCGGTATGCTAACAGTGTGGGATTGGGTTCCATGGGAGGACCAATGATTTGATATAATTGTGTATCTTTAGATATGTGAAACTGTACCTTGTTCATAAATGTTGATAATATTGTATATGTTCGATATATACGTGTGATTATATTGTTGTACTAACTTATATATGTTGCACTTAGTGGGATAGCCGCGTGATCCTACCAGTACACCGTGGTTGTGTACTGATACTACACTTGCTCTTTCTTTGTTGAGTAAATGGCATCTTCAAGTAGCTATTAACATACCTCATTTATAAGACCAGTGATCATCGCTTCGAATTCAAGGATAAGCCAGTTCGTCCGGGTTGCCATGAGTTCTCTTTCCGTCTATGTCCACATTTCAGACTTAGACTTGTTCTAGTTAGTATTAGTTCATTAGTTTGGGGTTGTGTCCCTTCTTGTTTAGACTTGTTGAACTTTAGATGTTTTGGTACATTGACTTTTAGGTTCTAGACGTATTTTTCCACTTTGTTTAGTTGTTAGAATTTTGTTCAAAGTTTATGGAACTTCACTTTTTAGCTATTTAACTTGCTTTCACAACTTAAATACCTTAGTTTTTGGTTTAGTTGCTTGGTGAAATGACCCAAAAAGTTCTTAAAAATGTGCTTCGGAAGTTACCGGAAACTTGTTTATCTATATCTAAAAAAAAATAAAATTTGTTTCGTTTTTTGAAAATCCGACTTCATATTCTTGTTTAGGGGGTCAAATTGAGTGGGAAATGGGTCTGACCCAAATTTTAGAGCAACCGTATCAAAATCCGAAATGTCCAAGTGAAGCCTTTTTTGAGGGTCTACTTTGGAGGGTCATATCTCCTAGCACACAAATAATTGGGTGGCCCATAAAATATCCATGGAAAGCCCTTTGAGTTAGCTACCTAACGCA
>JAJONQ010004600.1:0-19322 GCA_036250385.1 Solanum microdontum | reverse complement strand
ATTTTAATATTTTTTCTTTATATTAGTTTTCATATAATAATATTAGTTTTTAGTATAAGTTTTTGTCATCTAATTTATCAATCATATTATTTGCAATTGTAAGCTTCCGCATGACGCCCTAATCACATTCATAACCCAACAATAATAATTAATTTAAACTAAAACATAAAATATAACTTTGATTAGTTTAATCAAAATTAAAATATTAAGTAAATATTTAGGTTAAACCATAATGTATATACTTATATTAATTTTTGAAAAATAAAAAGCATAAAATAAAAAGACAAAGAAAGAAAAAGGAAAAAAATATCTAAATAAAACTGCGCACATCCCTTGCCCCATATCCCCACTAACTCATATGCACAATTTTAATATTTATAAAAGGAAAAATACTTTTTATTTATTATCATTTATAATAATACTATGTTAAATCCGCAATATATATTAAAAGTAAATTAAGTATGCAATATATATGTATTATAACTGTTTTCAAAAATATATTATGCTAGTTTGGTAAGAATTGTATTATAAGTGTATTAAAATGTGTGATAAATGTATTATCCATCAATAAAAGTTGTATTATATGTGAATAATAAATTATTCTTTATAATATGTATTAAAACTGTATTATAAATGTATTAAAAGTGATCAAGTGAAAAAAAAATGTTATTGCTATAAATGATAAATATTTTTTTATCATAGTATATTTATGTTAGTTTCCCTTTATAAAATACGCGTTTTAAAAGATCCTATATTTTTTAAACTGTATTTCTACAAAAATTGCTAATTTTCTTGAACTTAGGTCAAGACTTAATATGTAATCTATGGGAATAAAACTTGAGTCAAGAAATTTTGCTAAGCTCTAGCTTGAAGGTAAAGTACCTCCGCATATATTCTGTTTATTTAGAATCGTCAAGGATAGTATTTTACCCCAGAAAAAGATAGATTATTTTGTCAAAGATATGAACAGAATTGCAATATCTACGACTTTGCTTATTAGTTTTTGAATTTGAAGTCAACTATTAAAGTTTCAATTTTTATGTTTCATTGATCATAAGCACTCATAGTAATTTGTTTGTGTTGTCAAATCCTTGTTCTTTTATTTATTCTTCTTCTCATCCGATAAATTTGATTCTTCTTGAAAGTTAACACTTCGAAGCATACTTTATGCTACTGCTCACATGTTTTTTTTTGTATTTCACATGACGAACAAAAAATAGGCATCATGTGAAAGGCAAAATAAATTAAAGTTTTAGCGCCCCTTTCTAATTTAGATTGAGTTCCGTTTGTAACTCGGACTTAAAAAACAAGTGTCTTACGGAAATTCTAAGATCTATGTCTGCTATGATACCATGTTGAAAGTGTGGTCATCTTATCTAAAAACTTAAGTTATTACTTATTACTTATTAGAGAGTACACTTTTATTAATTAATTATATTCTCAATAATATCGTATAAATAAATAGTGTATAATGTGTATATATGATGTATAACTATATAACATATGTATATATATCTATATAGACTATCATACAATATTTATACATAGCAACAATTCATCTTCCTCTCAAGCTAAATTTTTTAAAGATCCCGACCAATTCAAATTTCCTTTAAGCAGTCCCAAATTTTAGATATGAGCTTCTCTCGATGTTTCGATTGTTTTGATATATAGTTCACTCAAAACGATTCATGTTTGCGGCAGTTCAAATTTTAAATTTGAGCTTTGATTCACTTCAATGACGGATTTAGATGGACATCCGACTCAAATCTCTTCTAAATAGTCTCAAAACTAAGAAACGAACTCCTTTTGAATGTTTCAATTCTTTTTTATATATTATTTACTTGAAACAATTTGTATTTGCGGTAAGTCAAATTTTAAAAGTTGAGCTTTCCAGTACTTCCAAGAGAAGCAGCAACAAGCTCAAGATTACTCGAGTGACCAAAGAAGACTTGAGTGGACATAGACGTGAATATTAGTTAATGAACCGAATGGAAATTCTCGATAATTAGCTAATAATTGGGTTATTTTGGGTTAGAACTTTGATTGAATGATAAATTCTGTTTAATTATAAAAAAAAAAAAGTTTGGTAAGCAAACTCCACTCAACAACATATAATATAACCATGACATGCTTACTCATACAATAACATCATCTACACATCGCCACATGTACCAAATTGTATAAATATATATATCAACTTTACATCTTTATCTGAGCGTAAAGAATTTCATATACCTAAAATCTCTTATCCAACTACTTCTTTTGACAATTCCTAGCCATTTTCAAATATTCTTATATCAATTTTTCAATTTCTTTTTTAAGGCTTCCAGTATTATCCCAAATATTTTTTTTGCAATGACATTGACAATACTACCTTCGGGGTGGCCTATTGGTTTGGGCTTGGAACTTCCATGTTGGGCGTCGCAAGTTCGAAACCCCTTGCCAGCGCGAAAGCAAGGGGTTTGCCTTTTGGGTCGAGCTTGTCGCCTGATGCGGGTTACCTCTCTTATGTGGTTTGCGAGCTATTGCATAGGAGCGGAGGTTTTACCCTGTCCGCACCCAAATGATAGCGGCTGCGAGTTTTCCTTATCGTAAAAAAAATAAAAATGACATTGACAATACTACAGGGAAGGACAATTTTTTCTAATTTCAAATAGTATCGAGGCAAAATTGTCCATGAATCAACCATTAGTGAAAGGGTTAACAATAAGGTGGATCTTTAGCTTGGAAAGAAGGTGAAGTTTTGTACACTTAATTGAGATTTGAATCTAATTTATTTAGATTTTAATTTATTAATCACATTTTTTTTTTCAAAAAATTGTAAATATTACTTTAGCATTTGTTTTAGTGTAAGAATCATGAAATCACGGAAAATGCATTTGACATTCTAAAATAATTCCGCTTTCTCAATGCCATAAATAGAGACAAATTAAAAAATACTCCCATAGCCTCATTTTAATTATCATTTTAGCTTTTTACTCCCCTAAAAAAAATAAGAAATATAAAATATAGTTTACTAAGTTATCCTTGACAAATTTTTGCTCTTAAATAGGGTGCATACTAATTCAATGTTGAGAGTATAGTTAGAAATAATTGTTTTAAAGTACTAACAATTATTTTGGTACAATTTTTTCTTGAGCTAAATCGATAATTAAAATGAAACTGCCAAAGAGTATTAAGGGAACACTTGTAGCCCTTCACTAAAATACATACATTGGTCGATGAAACAACAAAGCACAAATAATAGAAAATTGAAAGAAAAATTCTTTAGCAAAGTATACACAACGGTTCCACACTCCCAAGAATCAAATTACAAAAGCTCGATTCTTTCGAGTTGAGAATACCAACACAAACTCAAAGATAATTACCAAATCCAAACACCAGAAAAATATATATAATCTTATACGAAGAAAATTATGTAAGTAGAAAAAACAACGAGCTTGTATAGTTGATCTTGTAGGTTGATCCGCTCTATTGCTCTTTCCTTGTGCCTATTTTGCTTTAGGAGTTGATTCACATGTACAACCTTTGTAACTTCGTGTTATTTGGAAGGCTGCAATTTCTTAACTGATGCGTAACGTGTTATATATATAATTATCTTTTCCAGCTTCGACTTTTCGATAATTGATCTCTAACACCACCCACAACCCATGTCTCCTTTGCTATATCTTCTGAAAAATTGTGAAAATCATTTCCATATCTCATCACTACTAAGTTTTCGTTTTTCTTCTTGTTTTCCATTTCTTCCATTGTCGATTTTGCTTTCTTTTCTTCTTCATTGTCCTCCTCCTCATCCTCATCCTCGTCCTCGTCCTCGTCTTTTTTTTGTACTTCTTGTTCTTGTGTTTCTTGAATCCAGCTTTTCGGGGGAGCAGAACGACAACGCATGAGTAAAAGTGCATTAGGCGGTGGCACACAAATAGGAACATCATCATCATCATTATTATTATTATCGCGCTCTGTTTTAGTGAGCTCTGTTTTCTGATTTTCATCTTGTAAAACCATGAACCATTTGGAGAATACAGTTTTTGAAGATTCTTCTTCATCATCATCGTCTTCGCGATCATTTAAATCTCTACCTAATTGATTCATTCCTCTTCGTTCTAATTCATCTTCATCATCCTCCTCCTCCTCGTCATCAGAAGTAATGTCATGAGTTGTTGTTGGAAATGAACCGAAGCATCGAAACTCAAACCTTATGTTACGAAGACATGTTAAGAATTGCATTACATCTTTCTTAATTCCAATTGCTTCCATCCAATTAGCACCTTTCTTCTTTTGAGCCTTTCTGTTGTGTAGCTTCTCAATTTCTTCCATCACTGATTGCCAATTCTTGCATGAACTCCCCTGTTTTGGCCTTACCTTGATTTGCCCTGTATACAGAAACAGAGTAAAAATTCAATCTTTTTTCTTCAAAACATAAAATTTGTACTCTATGTTGTTCAGCCTCTTCAAAAATATTATCGCAGCCATGAATTTGTAATTAGTGCAACTTTCGAAGAGTTCAAACAACATATAATATAATAATTGTTATCTCAGAAAGTTACATTTCTTCTTGATTTAATTTTCATATAACACATAAACTGACTTTCCGAGATAATAACTATTAGTAGAGTGGATATAATACCTGCACAAGTGACTTTTGGTGAAGTGGGCTCTGAGATTATCTCTGAATTCTTGGATTTAGCCCAAAGTAGAGGACTAGATTGGGCTTGAACACCACCAATTCTGGTGCTAATTTTCTTGAGATCATGATTGTGGTGGCGTTTGCTTGAATCTGAATGTCTTGCTGGGCTACATATTGGTTTTGGCATAAGGGTTAAATGTGCTCTAGATGGAAAACATACTAAAAGATCTGCTGAAGGAGGTCCTTTTCCTCTTCTAGCACCTTTCATTCTCTTCTTTCTTTCTATTCTTCTTGAAAATGTTATTTAAGTTATTTGAGATCTTGGGGTTTGAACAAGTGCTGGAATTATGATCTTTGGGGACCTTTTTTTTTCCTTTCTGAATCTCGTGCTTAGAAGAATGAGTTTTTAAAAGAGGACAAGGAAGGGGGAGGAAAAAGCGCTTTCTTTTACGCCTGTTAAATTTATGTGATATAGTTTGACTTAACACGTACTATAAAAAAAAAAAAGAACTTTTGAAGGTTAAGGGGAAATGACTATTCCGAAGTTAAATTGTTACTAAAGCTGACTAAAAAGAAATGTGAGTTATATAAATTAGAAAAGACGGAGTATTACTTCTTTTTTCCCACTTGGTGTCCGATTAAATCTGGATTCACGCCAGAAGGTCCTATATTGAAGGCAAAACGCTTTTTAACAAAAGCAACTATGTACACAAAGGACTTGAACCCGAGATATCTTGGTTAAGGGGAGTATTACTTTTTGTTGATGTGCTTATCTCTTTTTACAATCTGTTTGATGGTGCATTTTTCTAATTATCCACCTTTTTCCTCTCTCTCTCTGTCAAATGGGGTCGCAAGTGTGACCTTCCTTTCTTTCTTAGCTAGTTTCTACTTTTTCTCCAACCCCTTGCCTAACAACTAATTATTATTATTATAAATAAAGAAAGACCAAAATATAATTGAAAAGAAAAAAAAGAAAAGTATGGTTCAAAGGGGATAATAAAGAAAGGAAAAGTTTAGATGCCCACGAGCTTTGTTTCATGATCCAATCATTCCATCAACTTGCGAGACCACGCCAGCCAGCTTAGGCAAGGGTCATGCCATAGAGCTATTTGGCCACAAATCCATCCAACCAAAAATATGCATATTCCAAAGTCCCTTTGCTTAGAACAATTCTATTTTTGAAAAAAAAAAATACTCCGTTCGTTTCAATTTATATACCTTACTTTCTGTTTAATCTGTTTCAAAAAGAATATATTTCTATTTAGTATTTGATATGTCATATACATCTTCTTTTTGTTTTTCAAGATTATAAAATTTAATAATTATATTTGTATTTTTTTCGTGATCAGTCAAACTAAGACGCGAAATGAAATAGAGAAAGAAACAAGATGGGCACCAACAAGAAAATAAGAGCAATAAAGTGATGTATGAAAAGGCATGTCAAATTGATTGAGAGGAGAAATGCAATGGATGAGCACTGAGGCATCTTACTCCTTGGCCCTCTTTGCCTAGTTATTGCAATGATATGGGAAAAAAGGAACAGAACTTCATAGTGACACTTTAGTTGTAATTGAACTAAATTACTTCTAACAAGTTGATGGATATTACATTCATTCAGTTTTATTAGGTATTATTTTTTGGTTAAACTTCACAGAAAAAAATTTGCATCTACTATCAGGAGGGGTACATTTACAAGTCTAATAAAAGATGTTCCCCAAGTGTATACACTATATCAAAAATAATCTTTAGAGATAATTAATTAATGACAATAGTTTAATTGCAACTAAATATGTATTTTTAGTGACAAATAACACTCTTTGTAAATGTCTCTAAAGTCTGTAATGACATTGAATCTAATGACAACTAACTAATGCCGCTAAAAAATTTAATACTCTTTCTTAATGTATATATATTTACTACCGCTAAAAGTTATTTGTGTTGTAGTGGTATTGTCATTGTTGCTAAGGTATTTGCAACAATATTTTGTTCTACTCTTGCTCATTCATCTGGTGGAGCAAGTACCTACAAATCCAAAACCAACTATATTATCAATTACCTTTATTAAATCGCGTTATACTTCATATTATTTCTTGAGCCAATGTTGCATATTCAAAACGCACCTTTTATACACTAATAGCACTTAAAAGAATGATTTTATTATAAGATCACCTAAAAAATAACTACAACTAACCGTTTATATTAGTTAGTGAGAGATCATACAACTTGGTAAATTAGATAATTAACTTACTAGAACAAGTTAAAATTTGTTGTAGCATAGTATATAAGTTCAATCCTTCTTGGTAATACTTACAAACTTATTTTTTTCACATATAGCAAAAGAGTTGTGTCATTTTGGCAGATAAAAATTTTCATTCTTTTTGCTATTCTGAAAAGCTATGTCATTTTTTATGTTGATGAGATTTAGAAAAAGAACGGGGGCCAAGCAAAAGAGGTAGCCTAAAGTTGTGTCAAATATAATGCATGACATAAAGTTTCCAAAGTGGGAATTGAACTCAAGTGCATTTTATAAGTGAGAACATGTAAGGTTAGCAGAAGATTTGAGTGGATGGAGAAGTTGAGTCATGAACAAGTGTTTTCCCACAGTTATTGCTGGGCAGAAAGGAGAACCCTAAATATTCTTTATATATTCTTTATACATCATTGACGACATGACTTAAGAGGAAGCAATTTTAACTGTATAAATCCATCTCTTAGTCAACTATGTACTCTTTTCTTCTTTTTTTCTTTTTTTAAACTTCAGGATATATAGTTCGAATTCGCACTGGCTACAATTTTTGTCACAACATCTACACCTTTGGGTGAGCACTTTGTCGGGACTGGATAAACCCCTCATTATATAATTGTCACGACCCAGACCGCTGTGATTGGCACCCACACTAACCCTCCGGTGGAGAACCATTACTACTAACCAACTAACCTCAAAGCTAGACATTTAAAGATACGGAAGCAGGCTTAAATGCAGAAATAAACTGGAGTTCCCATAATGTCACGACCCGAGCCTACACCCTGGATGTGGCCGGCACTCGAGAACCATTGCTGGTCCCCAAGCGAACCCTCATCCTGGCTGACTACAAGCGGAACACTAACTCAAGCATACAAAAGCTTAAAAACTAAATAAAAATTCATGAAACTGAAATACAAAACTTTAACTCAAATGAAAAACTGTGAATATAAAAATAATATTCAACTCGCCATAAAATAGGCAACTTAAGTCTTTAAACATTTAACAAAATAAATGATACAGACTTCTCAACTATACCGACTATCTATGAAACCTCTAACAGCTAAAGATGGAAGTTGGGACAAGACCCACGACATCCTGACTAAACTAAAAAGTAAATGAAATTCTCTAGAAACAAGGAGGCTCACCATAGCTAACTCGAACTTTCGAATGTATCAACGAAGCTCATGTTGATGACCCTGAATACTTGTGTCTGCATCATAAGAAGATGTAGGCCAAATGGCTCAGTGCGTGGAATGTACGAGCATGTAAGAGGAATTCTAAAGCATAAACATAAGTTTGAACTTTGATAAAAAGGAAACATGCTTACCTCTTCTCAACTCACTCAATTCAAAGAAACATAGCTCAACTCAATGATAAGATATTCAACTCAGAGGTATACTCAAGGATACTCAAAACTACTCAAACTTACTCAACTCAGAAGTACTTAAGTATAACTTACTTAACTCGAAATACTCAAGGATAATGCAACAGTAAAAGATGCAATATATATGAAAAGCTGTAAAAATGTAGATAACAACTCAATGTATTGAAAAATACAACAATACTCAGTATGTATATAAAAATACAATATAACTCTGTGGGAGATTCTCTAACTGACAACCACCACTATGAGCCTAAGTGGTGATACAACGTTTTACCAAACGCTGCCAAGGACTGTCCTATACCTTGCCGGGGGTATAGAACCTAACTCACTATGTGGATCCACTAGTCTATGCTAAAAGCATCTTAAGGAGTCATCTAAACAGTATGATCCTTTACTACCCATGATGACTACATGGTTTATGGAGACTTGAGTTATCTGAACTCGCATCCCCATATCGGCGCTCAATACTACTCTCAAAATATACTTAGCTCATATGTTTGTAAAAACAAAACTCTTTCTTTGGTTTAAGATAATTACTCAAAACTTAGCTTAAAAGCCCTCTTGGAAATCATAGTTTCCTCTTTACTGAAAAACAAGCTCAAATGCTCTTTTGAAATCTCAGTTTCCTTTCTTGTTTAAATGTGAAAACATTTACTCTTTGGGAATACATAGTCCCAATATACTCTTTTGAAGAAATGAACTCAACTCTTTACTCTATACTCTTTACTCTTTGCTTAACTCAAAACTTAAGCCTTGAAACAAAGTTAAAACGTTTGTAAAAGACTTCTTAAAATATGGTTCATGCCGAATTATAGTCGTGAACGACTCAATGTAAGGTTTTCAATAACCGTAGATAGAACTCAATACTTAGAACTCAAGAACTTCCATAATATACTCATTTCAAGAATGCTCAACTCAGAGGGTTTATGCGAAATTTATGAGCATGAACTACTCAACTCAAGGACCCAAATATACTTCTTGTCTCAAGGCTGCTCGAATTATAGGGTTCATGCGGGATTATGGACATGAATAACCCAACTCAAGGACTTCATGGGTAACATGTAATAGTCCCATGATTAGGAATGTAATCTCAAATACTTAAGACTTAGGACATGAAGATATTACTCATCTCATAGATACTCAACTTCTGGAGTTAATGCAAAATTTATGGGCATGAACGCCTTGACTCGTAGGTCTACATAACATTATAGAACTCATGTATACAACTCTTCTCATTTTCATACTTACTTTCTCAAAATTTAACTCAAATCGATTATGGATCTCCAAGGATTCACAATTGAACTCAAAACTTTCTTGAACTCTACTCTTAACTCTCTCTTGAATGTGAATTATGAATTCAAGAGTTATGGTTCATGTTATGAAAGATCTGATGATGATAAAATAGACTCATGAATACATTCTGCTCACTCTCATGCTCACTTACTCGAGCCTTGAAACAAATTACTAGAAGTTGTAGAAGACTCCACAAAATGACTCAAATGGACTTTCTTAAAATGCTCGAAAGAATTCTCAAAACTTAACTCTTAACTCTACCTTGAATTTGAATTATGAATTCTAGGTTATGATCATGTTAGGAATGATTTTAGGTGTTTAGAAGTAGCTTAAAGTAGTTAGAATCGAAAAAGAGTAAAGGTACCCTTCGAACGAACTCAAACGGAGCAACCGATTACAAATTGGACGGAGCAGGCGACCCTGGGGATATGAGTGGCGCGGAGCGCCAGCCCCTAAAATTAAGAGCCTACTTTGGGGCGCTCTGGCTAGCATGACACGCTAGGCCCCAACCCAAAAAACCCGACGAATTTCTTTGCTCGTTTTTCCACCCTAACTCGCCTTGAATCGAACGGTTTCTTTCCCAATCACTTAGAATTGATTATTTAACATAAGTACACTCTAATATACTCAATACATCCCTTAAAACACTCAATTTGATCTCAAGAAATCATCCAAAACCCAACACATCAAGATTTAGAATGAACTTCAAGAACACCTATCAAGAACTCATCAAGAACTCAAATCTTTCAACATCAAGAATGAAATTTGCGCTGAAAATAACATGTTTGGCATGTGGGTGAACAAACCCAACACTATGGAAGATTACATACCTCTTAGGGATCAAACCCATGGTAAAAATCTACTACAACACACAAGAATCTCGACGAACGCTTGATCCTCTCCTCTTTTCTCCTCTTTTCTCTTCTTGAACTGTCAACTAAAACCCTAGGCGTATTTTAGGATTATAAAACTGAACCTAATAGTATTAGACCCTTAAAACCTTGCTAAAAATGAATTAAATCTGATTTGGTAAGGAAAAGAACAAAATACCTCTTACTATTTTCGGCTAACTTTCCTTAACTGGACATCCTAACTTCAAAAGGTCAGCTCTCACTCATCCGACCTCGAAACTTAGCAAACTCAGCGGCGTTGGAAAGATAATTCAAAGGTCTTTCCTACGGTATCTTGTAGCACATCTAAATCATCCTGTGCTAGGAGTTATGATAATTTCAAGTTGACCCAAAACTTAAAACTTAAGCATAACTTGCAAAATTTCAGATTTTGCTATTTCCAATTTAGTACATCTAGTGAACTTAACACTTAAGAAATTTTAATTCCTCCGTAAAATCCTACTCACAACGAAGGATGGTTCAAGTCTTAGCTCAAAAAATTTCTAGGGTGTTACACATAAACTCCGAAAGTTCAGCTAACATCTAACAACTAATGCGGAAATAACCCTTAGAACCTGAAAGTCATTGTAACAAAACATCTAAAGTTCAACAAGTCTAAGAAAAGGGGTACAACCCCAACAAACATAAACAACTACTAAAGCAAAATGTCTAAGTCCGAACAGAATGGACTAAATAAAAACGAAGGATCCATGACAACCTGAAAGAATTGGCTCACCCTTGAATCCGGTCTCGATCAAATATCTCCTAGCTGAGGTCTGCCCGTAGCCACTTGAAGATGTCATGTACTCAACAAAGAACGAGCAAGTGCAGTATCAGTACACAAATATAGTGTACTGGTAGGATCACACGGCTATTCCAGTAAGCGAAACATATATAAGCAGTCACTACATAGTAAACATGACACGTACAAAATATATATACACATTGGTTATCATTTCAGGAGCAATGTACAATTCCACATTCTAAATACAAGTAAATATGACAATTCAGTGGTCCTTTCATGGAACCCATACTCAAACTGTTAGTGTTTCGGAACGTGACATCGATCCCAATTAGTGTGTCGGAACGTGACACCCAATCCAATGTATGTGTCAGTACGTGACATCGGATTCCAATTAGTGTGTAGGAACGTGACACCCGATCCAATATATGTGTCGATACGTGACACCCAATCCAATCATCATACCACAATCACAATCTACATTCTTATAATCATACAATCAAGTGTTGATTCATGACATACAATCGTTCATTCATACTCATTTACATTAGGTTTGATCAATAGTGTTACATTCACATACATACATGCATTACAATAAAGCAAATACCGACATGCATCACACAAACATGAAATCAAACCATCACTTACCTCGAAACCAAGCTTGAATCCCCTAAGACACTTGAATCTTTCCTTTCCGAATTCTTTTCGCTTGTTTGTGGTCTAAAAACAACAATTTATTACAAAGATCAATAAACGAGGCCTAATTACCCGAATTACAATCAACATTATCAATCCTAGGCCAAAACCCAAGATCCTAGTACCCAATTTAGGATTTTTTTTTCACCATTAACTTCAGGTCAAAACCTTCCCCACTAATAATTACCCAAGAATCTAAGTTCTACGGATCAAAAAACGGATTAGGGGAGTAAAAACCTTACCTTTAGCATTAGAAGAGGTGGAAAATTGTCAAGAACTTTCCCTGGTTCATTTCTTAGCTCTCAAGGACGAAGGTTGCAGAATAATAATGTTTTTGCGGTTTAATCCCGACTTAAGTCACGACTAGCCCGATACAGCGGACCCCATCCCGCCACAGCGGCCCCGCCCTGGCTTCTTGCGCGAAGACAACGTCAGAATTAGAGTTTCAAACCCCCATTTCACAACACACATTTAACCCATGACATTCAAAAACTACCCATTCACGCTAAGATCAGTTTCGGGAGTTCTACTCACCTGAATTTGATTTCGTAAAGTCGTACGAGTTTCTTAACGTCTTAGCTATCTACTGATGTGATCAAAATCATAATTTGAGCTCTCATTCATTACCATATTTCCCTAGACCTCACATGACTCAGATTTCATCCAAATCTGGACTAGACTAGGAATTTCCAAGTTACTACCCAAAAGTTTTATGGCCTAAATTCTTTCGCCATTGGATTTTCCCTAACGACAGAAATCAGGTCATTACAATAATAGCATGCAAACCACACAGGAGATGTAGACCACATTAGACAAGTCATATGCGATAGACTCAAATAGGTCCTAAGTATTTAGCTAGGATGTGATGCAGTGTATGAGGTTGCTCCTTCCTTAATCAATGATTTCGATTTCTAACTCTGGGTATGAAAAAATCTTGGTAGAAAACACTTCCTCTGATTGAGCTTTAAGCTTGCGAATTCAAATTAGTCAGGCTTCAATACGGAAATAGAATGACCGGACGAAAAACTAAAACAAAAATATTTTATTTATTTCATTTTATTTAAATTCTTAAAAGAATGATTATTTTTTGGATTCGAAAACTTCTCAACTTTAAACTTTTATTTTACAACGTAATGACATGTTCATGAAAACATACATATATTACCCCCACCCAGTTTTGTTTACATCAACTCACTAAATATATATTAGTATGTATTGTCTTGCACAATATTATCTCTCAGTTAACAGAGTTAAATCAATACACTTTTTTTTTTTACCTCACCTTCTACATAAACATAGTAAACTAGCTAATGGTATTTATTGTAAACACCGTGTATGA
Organism: Solanum microdontum; assembly: GCA_036250385.1. Lineage (NCBI taxonomy): Eukaryota > Viridiplantae > Streptophyta > Magnoliopsida > Solanales > Solanaceae > Solanum > Solanum microdontum. The sequence continues at coordinate 6,106 of JAJONQ010004600.1, read as the reverse complement.
AAAAGTTTTTAGCTTTTTACATCTATTGAAATATTACATATTTAAAATCATAAGTTTTCATTTTATTTTTAAAAATCACCGTAATCAAACAAATATCGTCATAAATGAAGTACTATATCTTTAAGAAGAAATTTGATTCAGAGTTTAGATTTGTACAATAATCGAGTTTAAAGTCACCAAAAAGTTGTATAAATTAACTTTGCCAATTAATCAGTACATATACTTTTACCGGCCATCATTATTGGCTTCTAAAACCTCTTTTTTTTTTTTGGTTGCCACTAAAAAAATAATGAAATTAGCTACTTGTAGCTAGTAATTTTGTTTTCCAATGTTTTCTTGTTTGGTTACGTAATTTATTCGTCATTAATTTCTATTTATTTGGTGTTGGGGTCTAGCTTTTCAGGATATTAATTGAAATAAAATAAAAAAACTTTAAATTCTGACCAAATACTATCATAACACGCAAATTCTATGTTAGATTAAGAATATTATTGTTTATATAACTCTATTTAAGTGAGTAAATTAATAATAAGAAATCTTGTAGATCTTTATTCCCCCCAAAGTAATTTAAAATTAGGAACTGGCTGAGTATGATAGCAAAAGATGAATGAAAGCAATGATTCTTCATGATGCGAACCATTGGTGACAAATGATTTAAGTCTTATGAATTATTCAATTCATCATCTTTTAACATTTATGATATGTTATTAAGGAGTCGTTTGGTTGGTGAACTAGTTATAGTGAAATTATATCAGAATCAAACCTTCAATGTTGGGCTCAAAGAATATGTAGTTTGCGCTTCAATGGGATGTATGGGCATAATCTTCATCCTTTGATCTAGCTTTTAGGTTGAGTTAGACTCAAGGTCAATCCAATATGGTATAAGACGTCCAGACCAATATGAAAGAGGTCTTGTAATTGAATCTCATCAATCATCACCATCCACTATCAAAAAGGAATTTCTACATATTTGGTCCATGAAAAATATCTAGCCCGCACACAAGAAGACGTGTTGAAAAATATAATTAAGCAAACAAAAGTGTATTATCTCTACTAGTTTAAACTTTTAGATCACACTCTTCAACATAGGGCTAAAAATAAGAAATACGGGATATAATATAAAATATGTTTGGTTTTATCTATAGAAAAACTTTCATACATTTTATTTCCTTTTTAATTGACCGTGGCTTTATTAATAAGCTTTGGGATAAAAGCTTCGGAGAAGGGATATTTGTCATATTTTATTTCGATTAGAAATTTCAAAATTGCTATATTATTCAACATTAAGGGTGGTATAGAAATAATATTGTAACAATATTTTATTATAAAGTTCAATCAAATTAGTATTTGCTACTTACATCTTTTATAAATATATTTGTTTCGAGATAAAGAAAAGCCTTTGGATGATTGATGATCTTTAGCAGCAGTACTGCTAGATTAGATGATATTTTTTATTTCAGGCAAATCACTTGTAATTCTAAATAAATAAAAAATGAGTGCCTTTTTTTGTGGTCCATTCCTTTTCAATGGAAGAGCCTACGCCTATTACCGACTTTATTCTTGAATTTCTCTTCTAATAGTATTTTTTTTTTCGTTGTTGAGAATATAATTAACTAATAAAAGTGTGTTTTCTCTGCTTTTAGATGAGATGATCACACACTTCAATATTTCTTGATGTTAGTAAAGTTCCAAGTTTATTAGAAAAATCTTAATAGCTTAATTGATTGGATATCTGAATATTTATTTATTGGTAATAATTCGATTTCTCGATAATCCTCTACTCAATTTCCTTTTCCCTATGCCAAATTTTAATTTTAATTTTTTTAAAAAAAATCCTTATCTAGAGCAAAAACCATTTCACTTAGATAAAGCTCCTAACCTTTGTAAATCGATATTTCTATCGTATCGATAGGACAATTGACACAGGCCTACATCATCAATATATTGTATACTGTTTCAATAAAGGATTAGAGAGCAAGTTTTAAGAATATTTTTTTGTTATTTCAAGGAGGAAAAAGAAAGAGGAGATGTAAAATCAAGGATGAAGTTAGTATGAGAAGTACGAGTTTCGTAAAATTTAATTAATTTGGGTCTAAATCTTGTATATTTATTGAAAAATCACTAAACATGTACCTGCATTAAACAATTAAACATTAGAAGTCATAAACTTTGAATTTTGATTCCACCTATGTATAATTTTATCCTCAATTTTATCATACGATTATTCAGTTTATCCTAAAAGTAGTAAAGAAGTTGTTGGTGCATTGGTGAGTTCTTCTGCTCCTATCATTTGAGGTGTAGACAATTTTTAGAGTGGTGTATTGGATGAATGTTTCGAAAATGCTATCTCCTATATATAGCAAATACTCACATATATAAGCTCATTGCTATATCAGATGGATGAATCATCGATGGATCCTATCAACGGAGGTTAATATAGTAGCGGATCTACTCGCAGTATACGAAAGGAAAACTAAGGATTCAAATATCTATATTGGACAACTTTATATTTTTGATGCATCTCCTTCGTTTGTAGCATGCACACTTAAAAGAGATGCTATGGGAACTAAATTGTTTAGTTCCTCTTTTCTATGAATAAACCTATTATTATCAATAAATAAAATCCTTCTATTCTCAAGGAAAAAAAACAAAGTGAAAAAAGCAAAAAAACTATTTTCAATGAGAATTGCCAAGCAATAAGTGGCGGCAACTACCAAAGGTCCACAAAATCTAATAAAAATTTGATGAATTTTCAAGAAATTTTGGTGAGTCTACAAGATCAATAGAAGAGGCAAAAGATTTCCAGACTTAAGAAGATGTTATAAGTTCCAAGAAGAAAGAGCCTAACTATATTTTCTTTCTTGTATTATTTTCTCATTATCTTAGTATTATTATTTGTAATATCATCACGGAGTCTATTATAGACTTTGTGATGATAGCAACTAATGGTATTAAGAATGAAACCAAATATAGGTAATCCGTTCAATGCGTTCAGCATTTTATGGGTTTGACTCAAAATAATTTGAATTGAGTTCAATGTCAACTCATTCAAGCCTTAACTCGTTTTAAGAGAATCTTCAATTGAGTCCAGTTAATCTCCAATTTCAACCGATTTTAAAACTCTTTATTTGTATTGATGTAATATATGTTCCTATATTGAAGCCTGGAGGTATGAATTACTATCTATTTTATATTTTTATATCTTTTAGGATTTATCTATCGTTTTGTAACTTTTTAAAAAATAAAAAATCTTGAGTTGAAATTCAAATTGTGGTTATAAAAGTTAAACAACAATAAGTTAAAATTATTGTGATTAAGCAGGTTAAATTGGCAGGTCTTGACCCAGCCCAATTTTTAGCCCATTTGAATCCAACTCATTGGAGCCCAAAATAAATTTGGACGGTCAAGACCCAATCGAATTTTATTTCAACCCATTTTAATATTTCTAATTTCAACCTAATCTGTCCATTTAACACCCCTAGCAACATCTGAGCTTCTAATCTTACTTTAACTGATGGGCTCTTACCATGATATTGATTCTTGACTCACATTTGACCTGTCACTTGCTCCGATCCAAGAAGAAATATTTTCTAGGAAAATTAATGAGCTTTTTTGTGTGTTTGTGTTTAATATGAAAGTCAAAAAATATTATTCTAAAAGTATTTATATATAATCTAGACAAATATTATGAAAGGTCAACGTAAGGTTTTAGGAGAGTGAGTAAAGATGAGGAGTAGTGTAGTAGAGGGTGGAAAAGGACACAATCAATATGAAAATAATCTTAATGAATGTTACGAGAAGGGGTTAGGGCTCTTGGATGAAAATGAGGTGTAGTGAAGGGTAAGGAGGACACAATTAATGTGAAATATCACCCGTTGAATGTAGCTTGTTTTTCCTATTTTTACTAGACAGTCATTTTACTCATTTTTAAAGAACATATTTCTTATACTACAAAATATTTTCTTAAGAAGACTTTGACTAGACGAACATGGATAATCTTGGACAAAAAAAGTCCGAACAAAGCCTCACCTTTTACTTCATTGAATTATTTTTTGTAACAAACCATCAGACAACTTCAACTAAATGTATCAAGATGGTCACTAAACTATATCTTAATAACAAAAAAAGTTGCTAGCTAAAGGATTATTTTTAGTCTTTTAAGTCTTTAACAATTAGAGGAAATCAATACACTATATCCCGTAACTTGTTGTATTAGTTGAATAAGATTATGTTCTTGAGAAGCTAGCGTTTCATTGGTATGTCTACATAAGCTTGTGATAATAATAACTCAAAAATGATGCTACATATTTCTGAAAAATTATGTTTTTAATAATTGAAGAATTGTTTTCAATGGAATTTTTTTTTATAACAAACATTTTCAACTAACTTGCAATATTCTGGACAGGTACGCCGGTTAGGCCGAAAGATAGCCAACTACAACTAGACGCCTAGTGGATGACTTCAATATTAATTTATTTTCTACTGCATGATCTTTAAATATATTTTCACTATTTAATACACAAGTGATTGGTACATGGCGCACGTTAATGATGAAGGACCAATTGGTTACCAAAGCAAAAAATAAATTAAAAAAGAGCATTCTAGCTGGAAACAGTTGATTGTAGTTTGTTAACAGTTCTAAGAGAAACAACCTATCTAAGAAAAATATTGCTCCCTTAAGAATGTTTGTTTTCTTTTGCTTCAAAGTAGATGCAGCCCAAACGTGTATGAGTTTAATAGTTAAGATACACACACACACACACACAACGCTTGATTTATTATGTTCGAATTCAGTACACAAAAGCAGTGGATTCAACCAGTTCGCGACTCTAATATTTGATTTTCCTAAGAAAAAAAAAAGGGAAGTCAGATTCAACTCCTGCTCTACTTGAGTACAAGAGCAGGAACAACTTGGTGGATTGCAGCTTGGTAATTGTGATTGTGCTAACCCTGTTTAAAACTTTGGATACATCAAAGTTTGAAGAGAAACTCTAAAACAGACGAGACCTGACTGAAGAAAACAAGCTATAACAAATATAGCACATAATGGACTATTAGACACAGTAACACAACTCATATGCTGTTGATGTATTGGCAGGAATCAAAGATATAAATAAGAACTCGTGAATTGTCATTAGGAAAAGCATTCATCGGGCTCTGCTCATACTCCATCACAGCATTATGGTGATTTTACCACCCCAATGGTAGTTGCCTACATAATGCTAATAGTTCCACAAATAAGTGATGCAATGGAATCCCCATGTCCATCTGGCTCTGTCCCTTTGCCATTGAGGAGGGTTGTGGAACCTGATATTGGAAGGTTTAGGTTCCTTGAGGTGCCTGGACATTCTGTCAAGCAAGCAAATATGTCGTCTGCCCCTGCTCCCTGCTCCCTCCTCCTCTTCTTCTTCTTTTGGGATTTCAAATAGTTGCCATTTTAGCCTCCACAGGCTGCAGTATATTGGAAGTCAAGTGTTCAGAACTTGCTACTCAACCCCAAATAAGTTGAAATCAGTTAGATGACTTCTGTATTGTCATGTAAAAGTTAATCAAACCTACAAGCTTAACACTCGGGTGGTTTGGTTGGAAACAAGTTATCCCACGATAAGTTATCTTGGGATAAATTATTCTACCATGCGAAGGCATAATTGGTGGGGATAAATTATTCTACCATGAGAAGGCATAATTGGTGGGATTAATCCAACCAAACACAGGATGAAATAGTCCTGCATTTATCCTGGGACTATTACACCGTACACCTCACACCAAACGCTCTTTAGTATCTTCTCTCTGTACTTAGGTCATCTAGCCAGCACAAATTCCATTCAAAAAACGTCTTATCAATTGATTATCGTCATTCTCAAATGGGTCGGATATGCAAAACCTCAAATATCCATTTTCGTACTATATAATTTGCTTTTAGGGAGCAAGAGAGAACAGAGGTTTTTGGGGTCCTAATGAAAAGAGACTTGAGCTACACCAAAAACCTTCTCAATCTGATAGTTCAGTATAACATGACATTCTACAGAATATGATTAGACAGTTTCGGTAAGATTAGTCTACAATTGCAAACAAAAAGAGAGCAAGATAGCTCTCGATGGCATAA
>JAJONQ010004599.1:0-17472 GCA_036250385.1 Solanum microdontum | reverse complement strand
CTCTCTGCTAGTGCGTTGGTGGGGCGGCGTGACAGCCCTTGCCCAGAAAACCCCGACGAAAATTCTTACTCGTTTTCTAACCCCAATTCTCCTAAAATCGAATGTTTCTTCCCCAATCACTTAGATTCAAATAAAGCAGTAGTAAATAACACAGTATAAAGAAAAGTTTTTAAAATAGTAGATACCAACTCAATGTATTTAAAAATACAATATACTCAGTTTGTATGCAAGGACACAAAATAAACTTTGTTTGTCTATGAAAATACTCAACATTAGTATATGATAATCCACCCAAAACTACCCTCAAATTACTCAAACTTATCTCAAGAACTCATTAAAACCCATCATAATTCAAGAACTCAAACAATACTTCAAGAAACTAATCAAGAACTCAAACTCTTCAACTTCAAGAACGAAATTTTACTGAAAATAACATGATTGGCGTGTGGGTGAACGAACCCAACACTATGAGAACTCACATACTTCTTAGGATCAAATCCTTGGGAAATTCCGCAACAAAATTTCAAGAACTTGACGAACGCCTTGACTTTTCTCTTTTTCTCCTCTTCTTGAACTCCTCTCAAAACCCTGGCGTAAATTAGGATTTATAAAACTAAACCAAATCAGTTTAAAACCCTAAATATTACCAATATTCATTTTAAGGTGATAGGGTAAGAAAAATACCAAAATACCCATCTTAAATTTGGGTAACTTTCCTTAACTGGACAACACTCTCATCCGAACTCAAAAATTAGCAAACTCGGTGGCGTTGGTAAGAAGATTCCAATACCTTTTATTTGATATCTTATGGGCCACTTAACTCATCATGTACTGAAAGTTATGGTTGTTTGAAGTTGACCCAAACTCAAAACTTAGCATAACTTGCCAAAATTTTCAATTTGACACTTTCCAACTTTGTTCTTTTATGTTTAGCTCTTTTCTAAGGCGGGATGTTACAATATCAACCCCTTGGGAACATTCGTCCTCGAATGAGATCTCTCTAAGTAGAACTAAGGGTGGTAACAATCTAACACCCAACTCAAACACCCAACATGCAATTCAACATAACATAGCACATCAATTAAAATAGTGCTTTTCAAAAAGCATTACCTTGGTCTGAAATTTCTCCGGGCTTAAAAAGATTTGGGTATCTCTTCTTCATATCCTCTTCAGTCTCCCAAGTAGCTTCCTCAACAAATTGATTCCTCCATAAGACCTTGACTGATGCCACCTCATTGGTTCTTAACTTGCGAACCTAACGATCTAGAATTTGAACGGGTACCTCCTCATAAGATAGGTTGTCCTTAATACCAATATTCTCAGTAGGTATAATGAGTGAAGGATCGCCCACACACTTATTCAACATCGAGATGTGAAACACCGGATGGATTGCTGCTAACTCTTGCGGTAGCTCCAACTCATAAGCTACATTACTAATCCTCTTGGATATTATGTAAGGACCAATATACCGGGGACTAAGCTTCCCCTTCTTACCAAATATCATAGCACCTTTCATGGGTGAAACCTTCAAATAAACCCAATCATCCACCTCAAACTCCAAGTCTCTTCTCCTAACATATGTATAGGATTTCTGACGACTCTGTGTTGTTTTCTACCTTTCTTGAATAGTATTCACTTTCTCAATAATTTGATGAACTAAGTCTGGTCCTATCAACCCAGCTTCACCAACCTCAAACCATCCAATAGGAGATCTGCATCTTTTCCCATAAAAAGCCTCATAAGGAGCCATCTAGATGCTAGAGTGATAACTATTATTGTGAGCAAACTCTATGAGAGGCAAGTGATTATCCCAATTACCCTTGAAATCGATCACACACGCCCTCAACATATCTTCTAAAGTCTGAATTGTGCGCTCTACTTGACCATCACTTCCAGAATTATGTAGTAAATTGTGCACCTCTATCTAAAATGATGGACGTTGGAACTCCATGAAGTCTAACTACCTCTTGAAGATATAACTTGGCATAATCCTCTGCTGAATAGGTAGTTTTTATCGGCAAAAAGTGGGTTGATTTAGTCATTCGATCTACAATCACCCAAATAGAATCATGCTATCTGTGAGACCGCGACAAACCAGTAATAAAATCCATATTAATCATCTCCCACTTCCATTCCAGAATCTCTATATTCTGAGCCATACCAACGGGCCTTTGGCGTTTTACCTTAACTTGTTGACAATTCGGGCATTTAGCAACGAACTCTGCAATACCTTTCTTCATGCTACTCCACCAATAGACTTCTCTCTAGTCGCGATACATCTTTGTAGAACTCGAATGGATTGAGTATCTGGAGCTATGAGCTTCCTCCATGTTCCTCTCTTGGAGTTCATCCACCCTTGGTACACACAATCTTCCTTGATACCTCAATATACCATCTCCCCCTTGTTCAAAAACCATCACTTTTTGCTTATGAACATTTGTCTTCAATTCAAGCAAAATAAGATCTTGGCCTTGTTTCTCTTTCATTTCTGACACAAATGATGATTCAACCCCATTTATCACTACCGCTTCTCCTTCATTGGAATCCATAAACCGGACTCCCAATCGTGCAAGTTTGTGCACATCTTTGACTAATTCTCTCTTGTCTTCCTCAACATGGGTCGTATTACCCATAGACAACCTATTCAAGGAATCAACAACAACATTAGCCTTACCTGGGTGATATAGAATACTCATGTCATAATCCTTGAGTAACTCTAACCACCTCCTCTGTTTGATATTAAACTATTTCTGATTGAATACATACTGAAGGCTCTTATGATCGGTGAACACATATACATGAACACCATAGAGATAGTGATGTTATATCTTTAAAGCGAACACAACAACAACCAACTCTAGATCATGAGTTGGGTAATTCCTCTCATGATTCTTAAGCTGTCTGGAGACAAGCAATAACCTTGCCATTTTGCATTAATACACAACCCAGTCCAACTCTGGACGCATCACAATATATAATAAAACCTTGTGTACCTTCTGGTAAGGTCAACACTGGGGGGTAGTCAACCTAGTTTTCAATTCCTGAAAGCTTTTCTCACAAGCTTCAAACCATTGAAACTTAACTGTCTTCTGAGTCAACTTAGTCAAATGGGATGAAATAGATGAGAACCCATCGATGAACCTTCTATAATAACCAGCCAACCCTAAAAAATTCCTAATATCAGTTGGAGATGTGGGTCTAGGCCAGTTCTGCACTGCCTCTATCTTCAGTGTGTCAACTCGAATTTCATCACCGGAGACAATGTGGCCCAAGAATGCCACAGACTCAAGCCAAAACTCACACTTAAAGAATTTAGCATCCAACTCTATATCCTTAAGAGTTTGGAAAACTATTCTGAGATGACTAGCATGATCCCTCTTATTTCTTGAATAAATCAGAAAGTCATCAATGAATACGATAACGAACATATCTAGATAAGGCTTAAATACTCTGTTCATAAGGTCCATGAACGTTGTAGGGCATTAGTCAAACCAAACGACATGACCAAAAACTCATAATGACCATAGCGGGTGTTGAATGTTGTCTTAGGGATGTCACTTTCTCTTACTCTCAACTAATGATAGCCTGATCTGAGGTCTATCTTAGAAAAACAAGTGGAACCCTGAATTTGATAAAAAAAATCATCAATCCTCGAAAGTGGATACTTAGTCTTGATATTAACCTTGTTCAAATGACGGTAATCTATGCACATTCTAAAAGAACCATCTTTCTTCCTTACAAATAAGACCGGAGAGCCCCAAGGTGAGACACTTGGTCGTATAAAGCCTTTCTCAAGAAGGTATTTCAACTGCTCTTTTAATTCTTTTAACTCAGTTGGAGCCATTCTATATGACAGAATAGAGATATGACAAGTATCAGGAAGAATATCAATATCGAAGTCTATCTCTCTCTCAAGAGGGACTCCGGGAAGTTCATCTAGAAAGACTTCTGGAACCTCACTCACAACTGGAACTGACTGAATAGGCTAGAGTCACTAACTCAGACTAAGTTATAGACACACCCCTTAGAAACTAACTTTCTCTCCTTAAGGTCTGAAATAAAATGACCCTTAAGCACTATTGAACTACCCCTCCACTCTATAACTGGATCATTAGGAAATTGGAACTTGACTACTCGAGTTCTACAATCAATTGAGGCATAGCATGCATGAAGCCAATCCATACCTAGAATAACATCAAAATCTACCATGTCTAACTCGATTAAGGCAGCCATGGTGCTCTTGTGATTGACGAAAATGACACAATCACGATAAACTCTCTCAGCTAGAATAGACTCACCAACAAGTTTGGAAACACTAAAGGGCTCAAGAAGTTTCTCAGGATGAACATCAAAATTCATCGCAACATATGGAGTCACAAAAGATAGACTCGCTCCTAGATCTAACAAAGAATATACATCATAAGTAAAGACTTTAATCATACCAGTGACAACATCTGGAGAATTATGTTGCTCTTGGCGACTGTTGATAGCATACAGACGGTTTTCTCCTCCGCCTATCCCTGAAATAGCTCCTCTAGGTGCAGTTCTGTTTGGTAGAGCCGCTAAAGAAGATTGGGCTCTATTTCCCCCATTACCATCACCTTATATGTTCTTAGGGCACTCTTTCATGAAATGACCATTTTGACCACACTTTAAGCAACCAGTGAGCCATCACGGCACACTCCTGAGTGGTAACTACCACACTTAGCAAATGCATAAGTCTAATTACCTCCTTGTGCCACACTACCTTGAGACTATGTAGGTCTAGCTCTGAAATTCTATGAATTCTAATTCTTATACTCACCTTTGTTCCTTGGTGCAGGTGCACTAGCAGATGATGGAGCAGATCCCTTTTACTTTTGTTGGAAAGATGACCGGCTCGCATTACTCTTATGCTGTCCGAACACGTTCCTAATTATTTGTCACGACCCAAGGGTACCCCCTAGATGCAATACGACGTACAAGACTCCGAAAAGTCTCATACAAGCCTCATATCCTTCTTGAACATAAGAACATAGGAAAATAAAACGAAATTTAAAACTTTTCTTTACAATCGAATACATTTTTCATAAAAAGCAAGCGGAAGTCTTTCTATACTTTGTCTCAAACCATCTACAACACTTTAAATAAACTTTGGGACTAAGCCCATACAAAAGCTCTAAACATAATTAAAAGACATAAGGGAACTAGAGGGTTTGTCCTCGAACTATGAGTACTCACCATATCTTCAACTCCAAGCTCCTTAGAAACCTATCTTCCAAGTATAGGACATCAAATCTCGAAACCCTACACTTTGGTAAAAATGGAGAAATATGTGTTAGCACATAAAGTACTAAGTATGATAACCATGCAAAAACCATGCTTTAAAAAGTACAGTTTCTTTGGAAATCATATTTTATGCCAATTGTAGAAAACTTCATGAAAATGAATATAAGAGGTATAATATACAAACATAACCAGCATACAAGTCATTTCATCACATTAGAACATAATCCACCATATAAGACATTTCATTACATTAAGCTTTCACCTCAAGAAACCCCAAGCTATACTTTGTGCAATGTATGAATAGCGTCTCATACCACCATCCACACTAAGTACCACATTAAGGCCACCAAAAGTGAACTTACCATTCATCTTTTCCATCTTTACATCATACCCATACATAAGAGACATAAACATTTCATAAGACATGACAAAGAAGTAACTCATAATACAATACAAGTATAGCATGCATCATTACATTTAAACATATGAGTCAACATTCTTCATTATCTTCATTTAGAGAACTTTCATTCATTAGCCATAAAATTAGAGAACTCACTATAGCCCCTCAAAGCCTACTCATGCAATGCATGGATGGCATCCCATACTACCACCCACACTTTCATAGAACTTCTCAAGAAACCATAATGCACATCTCACATGATGGGAATACGTGTTTAACCGACATAGACCATGTGAGCTTGACATGGAATCTGGTGTCATATAACCCCACACCGTAAAGAGGTGGTCTACTTGCCTAAGGTAGGACCGGTAACATTTTAGCTTAGGTGAATCCACTAGCTAATAACCTATGAGGGCACATAGTTATGGGATAGGAAGATGTTCATTGGAACCCTAGCCTAACATTGGGAGAGTTTCCATCTTACCATATCCACTCGGTGCTTAGCCTTCATTCCCATAGATTATTTCATTCACATTACATTATTGTACTTGAGAAGAATGTCATTGGCCTATCGAACCAAGGTACATCATTACACACGAAAGGAATACTATAAGCCTATCAATCCATGGTTCATTATTAGGATAGCTCTTGAGTCCTCATGAAAGGAATGTCATAAGCCTATCGATTCATGGTTCCTCATTACATTATTATACACATGAAAGGAATCTCATAAGCCTATCGATTCATGGTACATTGACTCATTACGAAAGGAATGTCATAGGCCTATCGATTCAAGAATCGTCATTACATTAGTTCATTTATGAAAGGAATGCCATAGGCCTATCGATTCATATGCATCAAGTCAAGACACATTCATTAGTCATTTATGAAAGGAATTCCATAGGCCTATCGATTCATATTCATTAAGTCAAGACACATTAATTATACAAGAACAGGATGCCTTAGCCTATACCAATTCAAGATGCTTCATTCAAGCTCACATTCATCAATACAATAAAAGTATGCCTTAAGCCTACCAATTCAAGATACATTAATCCACATTACTTTCATTTATACAAGAATAGAATGTCTAAGCCAACCAATTCAAGATATAACATCACATTATAGAAACCGTTCACATTCTATCATCATCATTCACGAGTGTTAATTGAGAATATGTTTTCAATCATAACACAATTAATTCTAAACATGATCATTAGACTTTCATTGAGATCACACACATATACTTCACATCATGTTCATACATAGATCCTTCATGAGATTGCCTTCCAAGGCTATACATCAATCACAACCCAAACATCAGATACTACAATAGATAAGGGAATTAACATGATTCAATAACTATTTCACTATAAACATAAACAATTCAACATACTTCCATGATTCAATCAATTCCCAATCACAAATCACAACTTAGGATTTTGGGGAAAACAGAGGTTCATAGGAGAAATCATCTTAATTCACCATTAATTCAACAATTCCATCTTAAATCATCATATAAAAGCCTTTGAAAACGTTTTGGAATTGAACCCATGCATAGATTGAAAACTAGGGTTTTTAGGGAAATTTGGAAACTTGAAATCATCTTTGATAGGGCTCCTTGAATGAAACTTAGACAAGGATGAGGACTACCATACCTCTATTGATGAACTCCACGAAAATTGAAGAAGAATGGCTGCTCATTGACCCCTAGACTTGACCTTGAACTTGCTCTTCAATGAAGTTTCTAGAGAGAATATTTGGAGAGGAGAGGTGGGTTCTAATTTGAGTGTTTGGAAATAATGAAGTCTAAAAGGGATTTTAACACTTTCAAAACCCTTAAAATACTTTAATTAACCGATAATTACCATCCCCCAACTTAACTAAACTTAAAATGAATTTACCATTTCACCCCACCTTTGCCGAGCCCTAGACAACAAACCAGTTGCAATCCACGAACCACCAGGACCATGGGTGGGTCCACGGGCCGTACTAGCTAGTCGTGGAATGGTTTTGCAACTCAAATTTTGGGACCTTGACCCACGGGGCGTGGATGGACCTACGGGGCGTAGGTCCCATCCGTGAGTCCATCACAAATTGACAACTTTTTGGTTTCTTGGGATCTTGGGGGTTAGGCTTTAAGGTCCTCCTCAAGGACCCCTTGGGTGGTCCTTGGGGAGTTGTACCTTGACGTTTAACCCCTAAACCCCTCAACCTAAGCTCAAGAAGACATTAAACAACCTCAAAACCCATAACAAACTCAAACACAAACTCGTTTGCCTCTAGTTTCACTTACTAGTTTTCTGGGTCGTTACATTATCTCCCACTTGGGAATATTCATCCTTGGATGACACTTTAAATATATTTAGGGATTAGCGACACAAGAATAGCATCCCATCATGCATGCAACATCATAAACAATGCACAAAACTAGGAGGAAACATCAACTCCATCTCAAACATACTCCATGCAACACAAGAAAGTAGGAACTACATCTATAAACTCATTATGCATCATAACTTCAACATTCTTCATTTCATTGGAGGAATTACCTTCTCCAACTCAAATCATGCTCATCATAACATCATTAGCACATTATGCAATTTCTCTTAAAAGCACGTTTAGGCATGTTCAACAATTCGCCTCATGAAGCATATAGGCAACTCATACTAAATGCACATCAACATGAGGAACATAAATCATAAAACTCATTTTCTTATTTAAAAATGAATTCATCAAGAACATGCATAACATAAAGAGATCGTGGAAACTCATAATCACACATGACTCCAAAACATGAAACAAGCCAAGAAGGAACTCTTGGTCTCAGGCTTGAATAGGAATAGAAGGAAAGAGATAAGGATCTCGGAACTCTCAACAACCTTACTATTCAACATACTATCTCCCCCTTGGGAGTAAACCCATACTAAGGCTAACATGAACATAACATAGGGACCTTAACAAGACGTTCACAACTTATAAGAAACCATCAACATACCGGAGCTTTTAAACTAGGAAGGTCTTCGTTAAGCAACTCTTGCTCATAAACAACCTTACCAACACCACTCAAGGTCCCATATGAGTCTACCACACTGGGTCTAAACTCTTCAAACTCACTACACCTCTTGAGGTGATAATATCAAGAAAGCCTAACTTATGAACATCAAGGACACTCAATGACCTTAAAATCTAAGAACATTATCCCCCCTTGGGAGCAAGCCTATACAAGCTCTTTTAAACGTCACTTGTTTCCATTCTAAGGTCAGAGCAAGTCATCACCAAACCTTCACACTCATCACATAAGATGATTCTAAACCAAGGTGAATTACATTTCTACCCTTCTAGGCATTTCTAAAACACCTTACTCATCAATTCTATCAATATACCTCAAAACTCATCATGACTAAGCTGGGTTCTACCATCAACTAATCATAAACATAAAGCAACCCATTCATACTAAAGATAATATTGCAATCTATCATCTCAAATCTATCAAGTCACACAGCCATAATTGGCATCACAACCAACCTTTTTCTCCCTCGATCCTTGTAACATAAGCCTTTCAAGTGGGCATACCCTAAAGACCATCATATAAGGAATAAGGGAAAGACATTATAGAGTTAAACTCTATGGCACGACTTGAAAAATGAAGAAGTGAGATTTTCCTAACACCCAATAGCCTCTTATTAATAAATGTGGCACGCTTCACACTATGAACAAGACTCTACTAGATGTGGTTTGAGACATCCTAAAACCATTTCAGAAACCTTGTGCTCTGATACCATGTTTGTCACGACCCAGGGGTACCCCCTAGATGCAACACGGCGTACAAGACTCCGAAAAGTCTCATACAAGCCTTATAGAATTCTTGAACATAAGAACATAGGAAAATAAAAAGAAATTTAAAACGTTTCTTTACAATCGAAGTCATTTTTCATAAAAGGCAAACGGAAGTCTTTCTATACTTTGTCTCAAACCATCTACAACACTTTAAATAAACTTTGGTACTAATCCCATACAAAAGCTCTAAACATAATTAAAAGACATAAGGGAACCAATGGGTTTGTCCTCGAACTATGTGGACTCACCATATCTTCAATTCCAAGCTCCTTTGAAACTTATCTTCCAAGTATAGGACATCAAATCTCGAAACCCTAGACTTTGGTAAAAATGGAGAAATATGGGTAAGCACATAAAGTACTAAGTAAGATAGTCATGCAAAAACCAAGCTTAAAAAGGACATTTTCGTTGGAAATCATGCTTTATGCCAATTTGAGAAAACTTCATGAACATGAGTATAAGAGGCATATTATACAAACATAACCAACATATAAGTCATTTCATCACATTAGAACATAATCCACCATATAATACATTTCATTACATTAAGCTTTCACCTCAAGCAACCCCAGCTATACTTTGTGCAATGTATGAATAGCGTCTCCTACCACCGTCCACACTAAGTACCACATTAAGGCCACCAAAAGTGAACTTACCATTCATCCTTTCCATCTTTACACCATACCCGTACAGAAGAGACATAAACATTTCATTAGACATGATAAGGAAGTAACTCATAATACAATCCAAGTATAGTATGCATCATTACATTTAAGCATATAAGTCAACATTCTTCATTATCTTCATTTAGAGCACTTTAATTCATTAGCCATAAAGACATTAGAGAACTCACTATAGCTCTCTCAAAGCCTACTCGTGAAATGCATGGATGACATCCCATAGTACCACCCACACTTTCATAGAACTTCTCAAAAACCATAATGCACATCTCACTTGATGGTAATAAGTGTTTAAACGACATAGACCATGTGAGTATGACATGGAATTCGGTGTCATCTAACCCCACACCATAAAAAGGTGGTATACTTGCCCAAGGTAGGACCGGTAACATTTTAGCTTAGGTGGATCCACTAGCTAATATCCTATGTGGGCACATAGTTATGGGATAGGAAGATGTCCATTGGAACCCTAGCCTAACAGTGGGACAGTTTCCATCTTACCATATCCACTCGGTGCTTAGCCTCTATTCCCATAGATTATTTCATTCACATTACATTATTGTACTTGAGAGGAATATTGTCATTGGCCTATCAACCTAAGGTACATCATTACATATGGAAGGAATGCCATAAGCCTATCGATCCATGGTTCATTATTAGGATAGCTCTTGAGTCCTCATGAAAGGAATGCCATAAACCTATCGATTCATGGTTCCTCATAACATTATTATACACATGAAAGGAATTCCATAAGCCTATCGATTCATGGTACATTGACTCATTACGAAAAAAATGGCATAGGTCTATCGATTCAAGAGTCGTCATTACATTAGTTCATTTATAAAAGGAATAACATAGGGCTATCGATTCATAATCATCAAGTCAAGACACATTCATTAGTCATTTATGAAAGGGATGACATAGGCCTATCGATTCATATTCATCAAGTCAAGACACATTCATTAGTCATTTATGAAAGGAATGCCATAGGCCTATCGATTCATATTCATTAAGTCAAGACACTTTCATTTATACAAGAATAGGATGCCTAAGCCTATCATTCAAGATATAACATCGCATTATAGAAACCCTTCACATTCTATCATCATCATTCATGAGTGTTTATTGATAATATGCTTTCAATCATAACACAATTACATTCTAAACATGATCATTACACTTTCATTGAGATCACACACATATACTTCACATCATGTTCATACATATATCCTTCATGAAATTGCCTTCCAAGGCTATACATCAATCACAACCCAAACATTTAAGATACTACAATAGATAAGAGAATTAACATGATTCAATAACTAATTCACTATAAACATAAACAATTCAACATACTTCCATGATTCAATCAATTCCCAATCACAAATCACAACTTAGGATTTTGGGGGAAAACATGGGTTCATAGGAGAAATCATCTTAATTCAACAATTCCTCCTTAAATCATCATATAAAAGCCTTTGAAAACGTTTTGTAATTGAACCCATGCATAGATTGAAAACTAGGGTTTTTAGGGAAATTTGGAAACTTGAAATCATCTTTGATAGGGCTCCTTGAATGAAACTTAAACAAGGATGAAAACTAACTTGCATCTATTGTTGAACTCCATGAAAATTGAATAAGAATGGCTTCTCCTTGACCCCTAGACTTGACCTTGAACTTGCTCTTCAATGAAATTTCTAGAGATACAATATTTGGAGAGGAGAAGTGGGTTCTAATTTGAGTGTTTGGAAATAATGAAGTCTAAAAGGGAGTTTAACACTTTTAAAACCCTTAAAATACTTTAATTAACCAATAATAACCATCCCCCAACTTAACTAAACTTAAAATGAATTTCCCATTTCACCCCCACCTTGGTCGAGCCCTAGACAACAAACCAATTGCAATCCACGAACTACCACCCACGGACCTGGGTGGGTCCACAGGATGTACTGGCCAGTCGTGGAATGGTTCTGCGACTCAAATTTTGGGACCTTGACCCACGGGGCGTGGATGGACCTACGGGGTATAGGTCCCATCTGGGAGTCCTTCACAAATTGACAACTTTTTGGTTTCTTGGGATCTTGGGGGTTAGGCTTTAAGGTCCTCCTCAAGGAGCCCTTGGGTGGTCCTTGGGATTTGTACATTGACGTTTAACCCCTAAACCCCTCAACCTAAGCTCGGGAAGACATTAAACAACCTCAAACCCCATAACAAACTCAAACACAAACTCGTTATGCTCTAGTTTCACTTACTAGTTTTCCGAGTCGTTTCATTCTTAGCTTTCTTCTTTCAGAACTCTTCTCTATCTCTCAGCTTATCTTTCTTAACCTGCTGCACGTGGATCATCAACCCTGATATGTCTATGTCCCCTATCAACATAACTGTCTTGCCCTTATTACTTGACAAACGAGACAACCCAAGAACAAACAGACTCTTCCTGCTCTTCATGTCAGCAACCATCTCCAGAGCATTACGGGAAAGTTGGGTGAACTTGAAGTTATACTCATGTACACTCATAGATTCCTGCTTAAGAGTGAGGAATTCCCTTACATTGTCCTCTCTCAGTTCACGAGGAAAGAAACGCCCCAAGAAGGCCTCCTCAAATGCAGCCAGCTCATAATTGGTGCATCCTCAGCTCTACTCTTCTTCCATTGGTCGAACCACACTCTAGCAACACCCTTCAGTTGGTATGCAACTAGTTCCACTCGCTCAACATCTATCACACGCATCACCTCAAACATTTTCTGCAACTCTTCCATAAAGTTCCCTGGATCCTCAGTGACACTTGAACCAATGTAGTCTGGAGACCTCATCCTTAAAAATTCCCAAATTTTGGATGTATCAACCACATCCTATCGATCCCCTCTTTGCTGACCAGCTTGGTTGGTTACAACGTGGATCAACATCCGGATAGCTTTCCGAAACTCAACATTAGTGACCTCTCCTTGGGGTTGCACTTTTGGTGCATTTGGTACCCCTTCATCTTGTGGTTCAACATTCCTCCTAGCGGGATGACCTCAAGCAGCTCTTCGTAGAGGCATGATCTAAAAGATACATGAAATCATGAATTAGAAAGAAACTTTATAGAGAAGAACTCTATCGCACGAAAAGAGTATGAAAGAAGTGAGATAGTTCCTAATGTTGCAACCTCCTAATTATAGATGGGACACGCTTCACACTGATAACTAGGACTCTACAGACACGACTTCATAGACACCTTAGGACTCTTGAACCTTATACTCTGATACCAAGTTTGTCACACCCCGAGGCTGCACCCTGGGCATGGCTGGCACTCGAGAACCATTACTGGCCCCAAGCAAACCATTGGCCTAGCTTAACTACTAGCGGAAGACTTACTTAACATAGAATAATCTCAAATGAAAGCTTTAACTCAAAAAGGTCTTAAATCAGACAACTTAGAATAGTTTAAAAATAAACATTCACTAGCCAAAGAGGCAACTCAAGTCTCAACATAAGCAACTGAAAATGAAAAGACGCATGAACTAATGTCTATCTATCTATGAAGCCTCTAATACTATGAGGGATATCGGGACAAGACCCTCGATCATCCTAACAACTGAAATGACAAAATATAATAAAGGGATCCTCCGAAAGCAAGGAGGCTCACCAAACAACTCCAAAACTCAACTGGATCAACAAAGTGTTGGATGCTGATCCTGGTCACATGTATCTGCATCATAAAAGATAAATGCCAAATGGCATCAATACATGGAATGTACGAGCATGTGAGGGGAAATCTAAATAAGACATAAGCTTGAACTGGAACTGAAAGAAACACTTACCTCATCTCAACTCAACTCAGGGATACTCTACTCATTTCAATATAAAGTAGTGGTAAAGAACGTAGTATAAAGAAAAAATTTTAAAACAATAGATACCAACTCAATGTATTTAAAAATACAATATACTCGGTTTGTATGCAAGGATACAAAATAAACTCTGTTTGTATATGAAAATACAAAAATAAACTTTGTGGGAGATTCTCTAACCCACAACCATCACTATGAGCTATGTGATGATACATCGTCTAGCCCACGCTACCAGAACTGTCCTATACTTTGTCGGGGTATAGAACCTACTACTAAGTGGGTTCACTAGTCTATGCTAAAAGCATTAAAGAATCATCTAAAAAGTATGACCCTTTCTACCCATGTTGGCTATATGGTTTATGAGGACTTTGAGTTATCTGAACTCATCCCCTTATCGGTGCCCAACACTACTCCAAAAATGTAACTAGGTCATATGTTTAAAACATAACTCTTTCTGTGGTTTGAGATTATTACTCAAAAATCTTTCTCTTAAAAGAGATGGTACTCAAAACTGCTCAAAAACTCTTTTGGAAATCGGTGTTTCCTCTCATCTTAAATGTGAAAACATTTACTCTTGGAAATACTTAGTTCCCATATATCATCTAAAAGAAAATGAACTCAACTCTACTCTTTCTCAAACTCAAGTGCTCAAGTCTTAAAACAAGTTAAAATTATTGTAAAAGACTTATTAAAATGACTTGGAAGAACTCTCAAGACTTGACTCTTAGCTCTACCTTGAATTTGAATTATGAATTCAAGGTTATGATTCATGTTAGGAATGATTTCTAGATATTTAGAAGTGGTTTAGAGTAGTTAGAATTGCGAGGTGCGGGGTGGGGGGTAAAGGTACCCTTTGAAAGAACTCAGACGGACTAAATGACGGAGAAAGGGTGGGGGCAGGCGACCCTGGCGCACTGAGTGGCGCCAACCCTTGAATTACAGAGCAGCAGTTGGGGCGCACTGGCTGGCGCAGGGTGCCAGGCCCCTACCTATAGAGCCTCTCTACTGGCGCATTGGTGGGGCAGCGCGACAACCCTTGCCCAAAAAACCCTAACGAAAATTCTTTCTTGTTTTCTAACCCGAATTCGCCTAAAATCAAATGGTTTCTTCCCCAATCACTTAGATTAGAATACCCAACATTAGTATACGATAATCCACTCAAAACTACCCTCAAAATACTCAAACTTATCTCAAGAACTCATCAAAGCCCATCCCAATTCAAGAATGGAAACAGTACTTCAAGAAACTAATCAAGAACTCAAACTCTTCAACTTCAAGAACGAAATTTCACTGAAAATAACATAATTGACGTGTGGGTGAAAGAATTCAACACTATGAGAACTCACATACCTCTTAGGATCGAATCCTTGGCGAAATTCTGCAACAAAACTTTAAGAACTTGACGAACGCCTTGACTTTTCTCCTCTTCTTGAACTCCTCTCAAAACCCTAGCATAAATTAGGATTTGTAAAACTGAACCAAATCATTTTAGACCCCTAAATATTACAAAAATTCGTTTAAGCTTATAGGGTAAGGAAAAGACCAAAATACCCCTCTTAAATCTGGGTAACCTTCCTTAACCGGACAGGCAGATTTTGAAATGATCATATCTCCCTCATCCGAAATCGAAAATTAGCATACTTGGTGGCGTTGGAAAGAGGATTCCAAGTCCTTTCATTTGATATCTTATGGGCCACCTAACTCATCTTGTACTGAAATTTATGGTCATTTGAAGTTGACCCAAACTCATAACTTAGCATAACTTGCCAAAATTTTCAATTTGACTCTTTCCAGCTTTGTTCTTTCTATGTTTAGCTCTTTTCTAAGGTGGGATGTTACATGCGATTGGAATAGAAGTGTAGTTTCAACTTGAACTCCATCACTCTGGTATACTGATTTTTAAAAAGCATCCAAACAAACTGATAGTTTTGTGTAATATTTTTCGCTTTCAAGTATATATGATAAGTTGAATTGTTGTTCAATATGATACATTCTTCCTTTAATTTCCCATTTTAGTATTTTCTTATGATACATTTCAATTAGGAACTTTAAAATAGTATATGTAAAGCAAAAGGTATGGCTAAACTTCCTGCACGTTAAAATTAGAATATTTATTTACTTTTTTCAGCCTTTTAAAATTTATTTATCTCTTCACCGTCGGTTATTTATTTATTAGAAAAATTACTATCTAAGGTTGGTGTTCATTTGATTCCCAAAAATATCAAAAAGTAACACTTCATGGAAGCAAAAGGATAAATTATAAAATTATTAATGTTCGTTACTACATAATCTTGTATGTAAGATAAAATAGTGTTTTAGTTTTAAAGACTGGTAGCTTTTAAGTATTATTTTATAAATTCCGAATCAATTGTATAATTTCAACACTTATATACAATTACTTATTTATATATATTAATTATTTGTATACAATACAAATAATTGTATATAATATTACTTGTATAAACTCAATTTGTATTATTTATAAATAAAAAAATAATGAAATATACATACGAAAATTAACATAACAAATAGAGCTATAGATATGGAGCGTAATTAGGCAAATTGTAGCTAAATAGATTATTAAGTTTAATCTCTTAGCTATTTATGAAATTTCCTCTGTATTATTAACCACAATCTCTAAATCCCTCCACATATTTGTTGTTTTTTCCTCGAGAAAATTTGAGACGTGACTATGGGTCAGCTTAGCTTATCTCATGATTTGATACGCTTGAGCTAAGCTTTTTGGTCTGGCCCAAGTAAGTTCGTTGATCCATCAAATTTCAAAGTCTGTGTGGGTATTGACAGTTGACACTATTAAAAATTCACTAATTTCACATTGAAATTTCTCATTGAAAAATATTCAATGGCTATTTTCATATATATTTTGATTGAATCAATGAAAGAAGGAAAAATGTTTATTCCGGAAAAGCCATTATTTCCAGTAGTGTGACAAATCTAGACAAAATGATAAAAATGACCAGTAATGATCGATGGTAGGTTCAAAATAGTCCCTTAAATATATAAGGAACAAATTTGATCTTTAGAATTGGTCAAAAGTTAACAATTTTGTTCTTTATCAAATAATCACTGAACTTTTGTCTACTAAATTAGATGGGAACAATGAAGAAAAAAAGAAGCGAAAACTCATATTTAGAGGTCGACGTTTAATTTGAGCAATTCAGTTTGGATATGAAAACACTAGTTTGAATTTTTTATTCAAGAAATTAAAATCCAAATATTTCTACTATATTATAAAAGAGAGTTTAGGCCCAAGTATAATATATAATATTCAAGATTGGGACTTTTCCCAATCTTGAATATTATATATTATACTTGTGGGACTTTTAAAATTCTATTTTATACCCAAGTATAATATATAATATTCAAGATTGGGACTTTTTTGAATATTATATATTATATTTATTATATAGTAGAACTTGGGCATAAACTCCCT
>JAJONQ010004598.1:0-20124 GCA_036250385.1 Solanum microdontum | reverse complement strand
CCAAAAGACCCCTGACTTAACTGCTGTCGGAGTGACTGACGGATTGGACCTACGGTCCGTCACTCAATCTATGGTCCGTCGATTGGGTCCGTAGGTTGAGTCTGCCCGTTAGGGCTTCACTAAAACGAGCATAACTTTTTACTCGCAGGTCGGATTTTAGCAAACTCGGTTGCGTTGGAAAGATAATCAATTATCTATTATATCATAGGTCATGGGACACACAATTATTTTTGTGCTAAAATTTATGACCATCTGTAGTTGATCCATCAATCATTTTCAGCTAACTGGCTTTTGATCCTCATCTACGGTCAGACCTACGGACCGTGGATCGATTGACGGTCCATGCTGGTCAACTGTCAATCGAGACTGAAGCTGGGCTTTTGGGGCATCGATCCACGGACATGAACTACGGTCCATGATCTGACCTACGAATCGTAAGTCTGGCCGTGGATCAACACTTACCCAAATTTTCTGACTGAGTTCTGGGGAAGTTTTCTGTCACGAACCACGGACCTGCTGGACGGATCGTGAGTCCATCTACGGTCCATGGATGGTGTTGTGAGTGCCACCTGCAACACTATAAATCTGCAATCTGGTCTATTTTCGGATACGGGGTGTTACATTTTGAGTGTTCTTTCGAACATTTTTGAGAAAGTCCCTTTGAGTCTTTTTGAGGAGTCTTCTACAATGTCTAATAAATTGTTTCAAGACCTGAGTAAGTGAGTATGAGAATGAGGAAAAGGTATTCATGAGTCTACTTTATCATCACCAGATCCTTCGTATTATGAACCATAACTCTTGAATTCATAATTCATATTCAAGAGAGAGTTAAGAGTAGAGTTCATGAAAGTCTTTGAGTTAAATTGTGGATCCTTTGAGATCAACTATCGATTTGAGCTAAGTTTTGAGGAAACAAGTATGAGAATGAGAAGAGTCATATACATGAGTTCCATATCGTTATGTAGACCTTTGAGTCGAGTCGTTCATGCCCATAAATTCTGCATGAACTCCATAAGTTGAAGTATCTTTGAGAGGAGTAGTATCTTCAAGTTCTAAGTCTTGAGTATTGAGTTCCCAATACTTTTTAGATTATATTCTTAATCATGAGACTATTACACGTTACCCATGAAATCCTTGAATTGAGTAGTTCATGCTCATAATTCCGCATGAACCCTATAAGTCGAGCAGTCTGGAGATGAGAAGTATCTTTGAGTCCTTGAGTTGAGTAGTTCATCTCCATAATTCTGCATGAACCCTCTGAGTTGAGTATTCTTGAAACGAGTATTACCATTGAAGTTCTTGAGTTCCGAGTATTGAGTTCTATGTATGGTTATTGAAAATCTTGAATTAAGTCGTTCACGTCCATAATTCGGCATGAACCCTATTTTGAAATGTCTTTTACAAATTTTTCTAAACTTGTTTTAAGACTTGAGCACTTGAGTAGAGAAATAGTAGAGTTGAGTTCATTTTAAAAAAAATGATATATGGGAACTAAGTATTACCAAGAGTAAATGTTTTCACAGTTAAAAGTGGAGGAAACTTAGATTTCCAAAAAAGTTTTGAGCATTTTGAGTACCATCTCTTTTAAGAAAAAGATTTTTGAGTAATAATCTCTAATCACAAAAAGAGTTATATTTTTAAACATATGAGCTGAGTATATTTTGGGAGTAGTATTGAGCACCGATATGGGGACGAATTTAGATAACTCAAGTCTTCATAAACCATGTAGCCAACCTGGGTAGAAAGGGTCATACTTTTTAGATGATTCCTTAGTGTTTTTTTTTATCATAGATTAGTAGATCCATTTAGCTGAGAGGTCTTATGCCCTAGCAAAGTATAGGACAGTTCTGGCAGCGTGGGCGAGATGTTGTATCATCACATAGCTCATAGTGATGGTTGTCGGTTAGAGAAACTCCCACATAATTATATTACTTTATTATATACAAATTAAGTTGTTATTGTTTTCTTCAATACATTGAATTGCTATCTATTGTTTCAAAAGCTTTCCATATGTTGCATCTTTTATTGTTGCTTTATTTTTGTGTATCTTCAGTTGAGTATCTTGAGTTGAACTGTGCTTCATTGAGTCGAGTGCCTTATTATTGAGTTGAGCCTTATTTCACTGAGTTGAATATCTTATCCTTCGGGTTGAGTATCTTATCTGTGAGTTTAGTATCCTATTCTTGAGTTGAGTGAGTAAGTGAATTGAGAAGAGGTAAGTATGTTTCCTTTTTATTAAGTTCTAGCTTATGTTTTTGCTTTAGTATTCCCCTTACATGCTCGTACATTCCACGTACTGAGCCATTTGACTTGCATCATTTCATGATGCATATATTGGTATTCAGGGTCATCAACAGGAGCTTCGTTGATACCACATGGAGTTCGAGTTAGCTATGGTGAGCCTCATTGCTTCCGGAGGGCCCACTTTTACTTTCAGTTATATCAATTATTAGGATGTCGTGGGTCTTGTCTCGACTTCCATCCTTGTCATTTAGAGCCTTCATAGATAGATAGTAGAGTTTCAGAAGTCTGTTCATTTGTTTTGTTAAATGTTTTAAAGACTTAAGTTGCCTATTTTATAGTGAGTTGAATAATTTATTTTTATTCAAAGATTTTCATTTGAGTTAAAGCTTTGTAATTGAGTTTCATGAATTTTTATATAGTTTTTAGCGTTGTATGCTTAAGTTAGTCTTCCACTTGTAGTCATCCAGGATGAGGGTTCGCTTGGGGACCAGAAATGGTTCTCGAGTGCCGGCCATGTCCAGGGTGTAGGCTCCGGTCAAGTATCCCAGGGTCTCTTTGAAGCCGTGTCAAGTAGGATCTTATTTATGGTTGTGAGGGCCCCACTTCTATAAAAATGTGACTATAGACTTTTAAGATAAGTTTCCCTTCTTTCATACTCTTAATCGTGCAATAGAGCTGTGTCATAGAGAGTTATCCATACTCGTGCATTTCTCAGATTCATTTGACTACCCATCATACTAAAGGTGGCTGAAAAGGAAAGTCAGTTCTTTATTGATGAGTTGTTCTTAGCAAGAGTCTTGAGGATGTCATGAGACTCCAGAGGGGTTTGAGAGGAGTCCTGGAGTGAGTTAAGTGTTGAGTTTCTAAGGAATGTGATCATGTTCATATGAATCATGCGTTTGAGATAAAAGCAAGTTGTACTCTCTTCTCTAAGCCCTGTTTCAGTTGATATCCTTATAAGGAAGTATGTTTAGAGCTTGGGTAGAATTCTCATCCAAAAAGCTAGCATGAGTTATGAGATCATTAGCAGTAGTAGTGAAAGAGTCCAGAGTTAGAGGAAAGTATGTAGAGGTTTAGTAATCTAAGTAAGGGAGATGGTGTTTTGACAAGCTATGTTACTATAGTCATGTACATAATAAGTTATTAATGAGAAGTTTTCCCTTATGGGTAGACTAAGAAGTGATGAGTTGTGAAGATTCCATCATAGGATGTAGAGTGTGTTGTAGCTAGAAAGGAGTTTGTAATGAAGTGTCATTGTGTAGGTGCTGACCAAGTGTAAGTGCTGAATAGAAGAGCATCAATATACATGAGGTGATAGATCTAAGCTAGGTTTATGATTTGGAGGGAGAGCCCATAATATTCAAAGTGTTATAGAACTAATTAGGCAATGATGTATAGTGAATGAGTGAATAGTACTCAAGTTGTGAAGGGAACTGTGATAGTAAATTGTAAGTATGAAGACTAAGAGGTAAGGATTGACTATTTGTCATGAATTTTAGTGGGAGAATGATTATTAACTTTGTATCTAGTAGCTGTAAGTTAGTATAGTAGGCGAGCAATCGTACTGATATTCGAGTTTAGTAACAAACATTAAGCTTGAATTTGAGATAAATGTCATGATCAAAAGAATGACAACATGGGGGTGATGATGTTAGTCTTGAGATTTGATCTAGAAGACTTAACATAGAGTAGGTGAGGAATTGAGGTGATAAGCTGCAATAAATATGAGTGGTACAAGTGAGAGACCCTAACCTTTAGATAAGGGCATTGAAGTGTGGCTAAGTCACAAGAGTAACAAGAGCATTAAGAGGTGTACCAAGGTGGTATGTTACCAGATGAGGTTCCAATTAAGTTATAATTTCCATGTGTGCCTAGATAGCACAGTTGAGTTGTTAATGTGGAATAGGTCCATAGCTTTCAACTCTTATCTTTAGACCTAAGGGGGAGAGGATAAGATGAGAAATCAAGTCAAGTGTTGAGAATTTCTTAAGGAGCTGGTTAGTAGGATTCCATGGAGTTGTTAAGGTACTAAGCTTGAATGTGGTGTTGTTAAACATTAGGTGGTTCTTTATATGAGCCCAATGTGGTGGTAAAGAGTAAAAGTCTTGGGATGAGACTTCCCTATAGAGAGGTATGGAACCCGAACCTAAGGATTTGGGTTAAGCGTGAATATAGTAAGAGTATACCATTAGCCACAGACCTTAGCAAGAGTAACTCATTCCATACTTGGTCCAACTGTCATTCGAGGAAGAATGATCCCAAGGGGGAGATAATGTAACACCCCAGAAAATTTTGAGCTAAGACTCAAACCATCCTTCGTTGTGAGTAGGATTTTACTGAGGAATTTAAATTTCTTAAGTGTTAAGGTCACTAGATGTATCACCTTGAGTTCCAAAAAGAACTAAATTGGAAATACCAAAATCTGAAATTTTGTAAGTTATTCTTAAGTTATGAGTTTTGGGTCAACTTCAAACGACTATAACTCTCAGTACAAGATGAGTTAGGTGGGCCAAAGGTAGATAATGAAAGGTCTTTGAGTTATCGTACGAACTCCACCAAGTTTGCTAAATTTTGAGCTCTGAGTAAAAATTTATGACTAATTTACTAACGACACACAAACTGGGCAGTAGCTCAGCGATGGCTCCGCGTTACGGAGCTAATACGGACCTCACTGCCTGCTGAAAAATTATTTCGACTCCCAGCTCATTTTATTTATTTCTTTAGGGGTATTTCAGTCCTAAAAACCCTTAGGAGATCATCTAAATTGCCCTAAACGTGTATAAAAATCAGTTTTCATAAATAAAACTCTCTCATCCACTACAAAAATTCTACACTCAAGGAATTCAAGAAACGCTAAGGCTAGGGTTCTTCTTCCAAGATTTTCCTTCAAGTTCTTCAAGAAGATGGTTCTCTCATGTATGTAAGTTTCTATAGTGTTGACATTGTTCACCCACACACCAATCATGTTAGTTTCAACGTTAAATTCGTTCTAGAAAGTTGAAGGTTTGATGATCTTGAATTGTGTTCTTGAAATTGGCTTTCATTCTTGAGTGTAGGTGAGATTCATCAGTTCTTGAGGAAATCGTGTCGATTTCAGAGTTGTGTTTGATTATATTCTTGTGTACATGTATTGGGTATCTTAATCTAAAGAGAAGTTGAGAAAAAGAATCAAATTTAGGCGAACTGGGATTAGAAAACGAAGAAGGAAAAAGTCGGGTAAATTTGGCAACCCAGTTTGCGTCGCGAAGAGGTCACGGACCCCTCTGCCTCAAAAGTTATTTCACGACCAAATATTAAAATGCATGTCTCCATCGCGGACTTGCTTCCAGATAATGATTTCTTAATCGTTTCTCATGTTTAACTATTTAAAAACACTCCTAAACATTAAGAGATCTTTTCTATCACAAATCACAACCTTGAATTCATAAGTCAAATTCAAGGTAGAATTGAGAGTAATGTTTTGAGAGTTCTTTCGAACATTTTTGAGAAAGTCCCTTTGAGTCTTTTTGAGGTGTCTTCTACAATTTCTAATAACTTGTTTAAAGACTTGAGTAAGTGAGTATGAGAATGAGGAGAATGTATTCATGAGTCTACTTTATCATCACCAGATCCTTCGTATTATGAACCATAACTCTTGAATTCATAATTCACATTCAAGAGAGAGTTAAGAGTAGAGTTCAAGAAAGTTTTTGAGTCAAATTGTGGATCCTTTGAGATCAACAATCGATTTGAGCTAAGTTTTGAGGAAGTAAGTATAAGAATGGGAAGAGTCGTATACATGAGTTCCATATCGTTATGTAGACCCTTGAGTCGAGTCGTTCATGCCCATAAATTCCACATGAACTCAATAAGTTGATGTATCTTTGAGTTCTAAGTCTTGAGTATTGAGTTCCTAATCCTTTTTAGATTATATTCTTAATCATGGGACTATTACATGTTACCCATTAAGTCCTTGAGTTGAGTAGTTCATGCTCATAATTCCGCATGAACCCTATAAGTTGAGCAGTCTGGAGATGAGAAGTATCATTGAGTCCTTGAGTTGAGTACCTTATGCCCATAATTCCTCATGAACCCGCTGAGTTGAGTATTACCATTGAAGTTATTGAGTTTTGAGTATTGAGTTCTATGTATGTTTATTGAAAATCTTGAATTGAGTCGTTCACGTCCATAATTCGGCATGAACCTTATTTTGAGAAGTATTTTACAAATATTTCTAAACTTGTTTTAAGACATGAGCACTTGAGTTGAGAAAGAGTAGAGTTGAGTTCATTTTCTTTAAAATGATATATGAGAACTAAGTATTCTCAAGAGTAAATGTTTTTATATTTAAAAGAGGAGTAAAATGAGATTTCCAAAAGAGTTTTGAGAAGTTTGAGTACCACCTCTTTTGAGAGAAAGATTTTTGAATAATAATCTCAAACCACATAAAGAGTTATGTTTTTAAACATATGAGCTGAGTATATTTTGGGAATAGTATTGAGCACCAATATGGGGACGAGTTCAGATAACTCATGTCTCCATAAACCATGTAGCCAATGTGGGTTGAAAGGGTCATACTTTTTAGATGATTGCTTAGTTGTTTTTAACATAGACTAGTGGATCCACTTAGTTGAGAGGTCTCATGCCCTGGCAAAGTATATGACAGTGCTGGCTGCGTGGTCGAGACATTGTATCATCACATAACACATATTTATGGTTGTCGGTTAGAGAAACTCGCACAAAATTATATTACTCTATTGTATACAAATTGAGTTGTTATTGTATTCTTCAATACATTGAATTGCTATCTATTGTTTTAAATGCTTTCCATATATTGCATCTGTTGATTTATTCTTGTGTATCTTGAGTTGAACTGTGCTTCATTGAGTTGAGTTGAGCCTTATTTCACTGAGTTGAATATCTTATCCTTTGAGTTAAGTATCATATCTTTGAGTTGAGTATCTTATTCTTGATTTGAGTCGAGTAAATGAGTGGAGAAGAGGTAAGTATATTTCCTTTTTATTAAGTTCAAGCTTATGTTTATGATTTAGAATTCCCCTTACATGCTTGTACATTCCACGTACTGAGCCATTTGGCCTGCATTGTTTCATGATGCATATACATGTATTCAGGGTTATCAACAAGAGCTTTGTTGATACCATATGGAGTTCGAGTTAGCTATGGTGAGCTTCCTTGCTTTCGGAGGGTTCCAATTTTACTTTCAGTTATATCAGTTGTTAGGATGTCATGGGTCTTGTCCCGACTTTCATCTTTGTCATTTAGAGGCTTCATAGATAAACAGTAGAGTTTCAGAAGTCTGTTCATTTATTTTGTTAAATGTTTTAAAGACTTAAATTGCCTATTTTATGGCGAGTTGAGTAATTTATTTTTATTCAAAGTTTTTCAATTGAGTTAAAGCTTTGTAATTGAGTTTCATGAATTTTTATTCAGTTTTTAGCTTTGTATGTTTGAGTTAGTCTTCCGCTTGTAGTCAGCCAGGATGAGGGTTCGCTTGGGGACCAAAAATGATTCTCGAGTGCCGACCATGTCCAAGGTGTAGGCTCGGGTCGTGACAAACTTAGTACATCCTGCATTTTCACCTTTTACACTAAAATAGTAACATTAAACATTAATTTACTTGGAATGACTTTTGTGTATATTACTCATGATAGTGCTTTAAAAATGACCTTAAAGTTTTAGTTAGTACTTAATACTTGATGGCGTCTTCAATAAACTTATGCATATAAATCGTATTGTATTTTGATCACATCAGTGGGATCCGAATGATAAGCTATGTGGCTGAGACTCTTCAATAATGTCAATGGGTGTGTGTTGGATCCTTTACAAGCAGTGCATTTTTGAAGGATTCAAAACTAGTGCAACAACATTTTTGTTGAATCTGATCAACATAGATAACTGGACAATCACTCATCCAATCTCCTAAACACTTGGATATGAATTGTGAGCTCTAAAATTAGACAAATAAAAGGTATTTTGCATCCAACTTCCTGCCTTCTAGCCTTCCTATACTGTCAAGATTCAAGAAGTATAGTAGTTTCTATATCTACATAGCACCCCATTTTTCCTTACCACTTACAATCTTAAGACCATAGCGTTCCTAATTGTGTTTTGCATCATTAAATATATAAATTGTAACACCTCGCTATTTGAAAGAGCTAAAAATAGAAAGAATCAAATTTGGAAATAGCAAATCTGAAAATTTTGGCAAGATATGCTAAGTATGAGTTTTGGGTCAACTTCAAACGACCATAACTCTTAGTACAAGATGAGTTTGGTGGTCTATAAGATATCAAATGAAAGGTTTTGAAATCCTCTTTCCAATACCACCAAGTTTGCTAAATTTCAAACTCATATGAGGGAGATATTCCCATTTGCAGTCGGGCTGTCCATTTAAGGAAAGCTACCCGGATTTAAGAGGGATATTTTGGTCTTTTCCTTACCCTATCAGATTTATTCCATTTTTAGTAATTAATTACGGGTCTAAATAGATTGGGTTCAGTTTATGCAATTGTAATTCACACTAGGCTTTTTAGAAAAGAGTTCAAGAGGAGAAAAGAGGAGAAAGGTCAAGATCTCATTGAGTTCTTGAGGAATTGGTTGCGGATTTCACCAAGGGTTTAATTCCTAAGAGGTATGTTAGTTCACATAGCATTGGGTTCGTTCACCCACCCGCCAATCATGTTAATTTCAGTGTAATTTCATTCTAGAAAGTTGAAAGTTTGATGATCTTGAATTGTGTTCTTGAAATTGACTTTCGTTCTAGAGTTAGGATGGGATTGTTGAGTTCTTGAGGAAATCGTGTCGATTTTAGAGTCATTATGAGTAGATTCTTGTGTACATGTGTTGGGTATTTGAATCTAAAGATAAATTGAGAAAAAGAATCAAATCTAGGAGATTCATGGTTAGAAAATGAGGAAGAGAAAGTCGGACAGAAAACAAGTACCAGGTCCGCGTCACGGACTTGTTCCTTCAAAATGAATTTTCCTCTTAGCATCGCGGAGATAACGCTGACTCCACTATTATTTCGCGACCAAGTATTAAAATGCATCTCTGAGTCACAGACTTGCTTCCAGACAGTGTTTTATTGACCATTTCTCATGATTAACTATCTAAAAACACACTTAATCATACGATATCCTCCCTATCACAAATCATAACCTTTAATTAATAATTCATATTCAAGGTAGAGTTAAGAGTCAAGTCTTGAGAGTTCTTCGAGTCATTTCAAAAGTCTCTTACAATTGTTTTAAACTTGTTTTAAGACTTGAGCATTGAGTTTAGTAAGAGTAAGAGTGAAGTTCTTTTTCTTCATAATATTATATGGGAACTAAGTATTTCCAAGGAGTAAATGTTTTCATATCTAAACAAAAGAGGAAACACCGATTTCCAAGAGAGCTTTGAGCTAGTTTTTGAGTAATAATCTCAAACCACAGAAAGAGTTATATTTTTAAACAGATGAGCTAGTTACATTTTGGGAGTAGTATTGAGCATCGATGTTGGGAAAAACTTGAATTCAGATAATTCAAAGTCTCCATAAACCGTGTAGCCAACATGGATAGAAAAGGGTCATACTTTTTAGATGATTCCTTAATGCTTTTTAGCGTAAACTAGTGGATCCACTTAGTAGTTAGGTTCGATACCCCTGGAAAGGTATAGGACGGCCCTGGCAGCGTAAGGAAAGACGTTGTATCATCACATAGCTCATAGTGATGGTTGTTGGTAAGAGAAACTCCCACAAAGATATTTTCTATTCTTATATACACAGAGTTACTTTTATTTTCATATACAAATTGAGTCATTGTGTGTTTTTCAATACACTGGCTTGTTATCTACATGTTTTAAAGCTTTTCTTTATACTGCATCTTTATTACTGCTTTATATTGAAATGAGTTGAGTTGAGTTGAGACAAGGTAAGTTTCTTCAGTTCCAGTTCAAGCTTATGTCTTGTTTAGTTTCCCCCTCGCATACTCATACATTTCATGTACTGACGCCATTTGGCCTACATCTTTTATGATGCAGATACAAGTAACCAGGATCATCATCTAACGCTTCGTTGATCCAGTTGAAAATTTCAAAGTCATTTAGTGAGCCTCCTTGCTTTCTGGAGGATCCCTTTATTATTGCTTTATCATTTTTGTTGTTAGGATGATTGGGGGTCTTGTCCCGACATCCCTCTTAGTATTAGAGGCTTCATAGTTAGATAATTATTAGTTCATTAGTCTTGATATTTCAGTTGTTTTGATTATAAGACTTGATTTGCCTTATTATCCAGTTGAATATTTTCTTTTATAACATTCTAGATTATTTCATAAACTTATCTTTGTTGAGTAAGGTCTTCCGTTGAGTAATAAGCCAGGACAAGGGTTTGCTTGGGGCTAGAAATGGTTCTCGAGTGCCAGTCCAACCCAGGGTGTAGGATCGGAGCATTACAAACTTGGTATTACAGCATATAGTTCAAGAGTCCTAGGGAGTCAATGAAGCCGTGTCTCTAGAATTGTAGTTATCCGTGTGAAGAGCGCCACATCTATAATTAGGAGGCTGCAACATTTAGGAACTATCTTACTTCTTTCATACTCATTTTGTGCGATAGAGTTTATCTCTAAAAAGTTTCTTCTAATTCGTGCTTGCGCGTATCTTTCAGATCATACCTTCATGAAGAGCTGTCAGAGGTTGCCCTGCTAGGAGGAATGTTGAGGAACAAGGGGTACCTAATGCACCTGAAATACAACCCCAAGGAGAGGTTACCAATGTTGAGTTCCGTGAAGCTATCTGGATGTTAAGTCAAGTTGTGACCAATCAAGTTGGGCAACAGAGAGGACTTCGAACGGCAGAGGCTGATATATCTAGTATCCATGAGTTCTTAAGGATTAATCCTCCAGACTTCACTGGTTCAAGTGTCAAGAGGATCCGGAAAAATTTATAAAAGAGCTTCAGAAGGTTTTTAAGATTATGCACATTGCTGATGCTGAGAGGGTGGAACTAGCTGGATACCAATTGAAGGGCGTTGCAAGAATCTAGTTTGATCAATGGAAAAACAATAGGGCTGAAGGTACACCACTTGTGAGTTAGGCTATGTTTGAGGAGGTCTTATTGGGACGTTTCTTTCCCCGTGAACTAAGAGAAGCAAAGGTACGAGAATTCCTCACTCTTAAGCAGGAATCTATGAGTGTTCATGAGTATAGTCTTAAGTTCACCCAACTTTCCCGCTATGCTCCGAAGATGGTTGCTGACATGATGAGCATGATGAGTTTGTTCATTGCTGGGTTGTTTTGTCTGTCAAGTAAGAAAGGCAAGGCAACTATGCGGATAAGAGATATGGACATAGCAAGGCTGATGATCCATGTGCAGAAGGTTGAGGAGGACAAGCTGAGGAATAGAGAATAATTTAGAAACAAGAAGGCTAAGACATCATAGAATGAGTTCGGGCAGCAAAAGAGTAATGCGAACCGGTCTTCTTTCCAACATAAGCAAAAGGTACCTGCTCCATCATCTGCTAGTGCACCTGCACCAAGGAACAAAGGTGAGTTCCACAATCAGAACTCACAAATTTTATAGCTAGACCTGTGCAGTCTCAAGGTAGTGTGGCACAATGAGGTAAATGGACTCCTACATGTGCTAAGTGTGGTAGGACTCACTCAGGAGTATGTCATGATGGCTCCACTGGTTGCTTCAAATGTGGTCAGAACTATCACTTTATGAAAGAATGCCCTAAGAACATACAAGGTAATGGTAATGGGGCAATAGAGCCCAATCTTCTTCAGTTCCTCCACCTGACAGAGTTGCATCTAGAGGAGCTACTTCAGGGGAACACGGAGGAGTAAATTGTCTGTATGATATTACTAGTCACCAAGATCAAGAGGATTCACCAAATGTTGTCACTTGTATGATCAAATTATTTAATTTTGATGTTTCTGCTTTGATAGATCCAGTAGCGAGTCTATATTTTGTGACTCCTTATGTTGCGCTGAATTTTGATGTTCTTCCTGAGAATCTTCTTGAGCCCTTCAGTGTTTCTACACCTGTTGGTGAGTCTATTCTAGCTGAGAGAGTCTATCGTGATTGTACCATTTCCGTCAATTACAAGAGCACCATGGATGATTTAATAGAGTTAGACATGGTAAGTTTTGATATCATTCTAGGTATGGATTGGCTTCATGTTTGTTATTCCTCGGTCGATTGTAGAATTCGAGTTGTTAAGTTTTCCTAATGAGCCAGTTATAGAGTGGAAGAGTAGTTCAGTAGTGCCTAAGGGTCATTTTATATCATATCTTAAGGCGAGAAAATTAGTTTCCAAGCGGTGTGTCTATCACTTAGTCCAAGTTAATGACTCTAGTGTTGAGACACCTTCTATTCAGTTCCAGTAGTAAAAGAGTTTCTAGAAGTCTTTCCAGACGATCTTCCCGGAGTACCTCTGTCACGCCCCGAGCTACTCTTGAGACACGAAAATGAGACCTAGGATCACAAGTGACCCCAAGCTAACCCTGCTGGCATAATCATAAGCATACTAAAGATAAACTGAATGATAAAACTATGTGGAAGCTAGATCATAAGATATACCGAAAATGAAGAGGAATACCCATATACTGTTTGAATATATGAAATCTGAGAGTTTGAATACAAAAGAGAAATCAAACTCTAAGACTAAATCTGAATCTAACGATGTTTAAAATAAGCCTCTTACTGACTAGAAATATTGGGACACGCCCCAACTAGATCTCGCAAAAAACCTATAACTAAAGCTAAAAGCGATAAAGATAAACATGTCACTAGTCCTCAAAGAATGAGGACTCACAACTAATGCTGCTGAACTGAAGATCGAGAACCAATCTATGCGTGATTTGACTGCTGGGGACCTCAACCTACATCACGAGATGATGTAGCACATAGTATGTGTCAGTACTTGAAAGGCACTGAGAATGTAGTATAAAATATAGCTGAAATAAACATATTACTGAAGAAGCAATAAAGCAAGAGCATAATCTGAACACGCTATGGATACAGAATACTGAGCTAACTAAATACAATGACCAATTTATAACATGCTGAGACTAAATACTGACAGTACTGAAATGTGGTCAATGCATAGGAGTCTAACTGAATTGTGGGAGCTCCTAATAATCGATAATAAAGCCACATGAGCTAAATGTGGAGTCCGATGTATACGCCCCATCGAGAGGACCCAATATACCCTGCCAAAGGTATAGAGGCATGCTGGCGTGATCATAAAATGATGCCTACAGAGGGGACTTACAACCTACGTGGCTCGTAGTTTTGGGACTATTCGGGTACGCTGAACCCTAGTCCAACCCGGTAGTATGCTACTCCCAATAAATTAAGTGATTAAAACATTATGACTGAATTACTGTAATATACTGGATAACTCAAAACTGACATGTAAATTGAGAATGCACATTAATAACTGATAATGACACATTCAAAAACTAAGGTATGTATATATGAAATAACTGAAATATCTGGCCTAGCATGTGTATTTCAAGATCTAAAGAACTACATAGCTAAGGATCTGAAATTCATACAAGAAACCAAGTAATAACATGATAATCTGATTTGGAACATTTAAATAACTAATTCATGATAATCTGCTGAAGTTCTAGAAACCCTAGGTCTAGTTAATAGTAGGGAATAAAAAATTTGACTGAATTCTAGGGACCTAATGGGTGAAAGGAACCCACTAGTGAAATCCCACATACCTGGTGACAAATTCCACGGAAAAATCTTTCGATTTTGGGGCAGGAACTGATGGAATCTTGTTGCATTCTTGAACCAGGGTTCTTGACCTCTTTTCTCTTCTCAAGCTCTAATGTTTAAAGTTTTGATTAATGATTTGGCTTAGGTAGGTTCTAGTTATGTTTCGAGGCTTAAACTGCCTAAAACCTTATAAATTTTGGGTCTAAATGACGTATCTTAGGGGTCTAATGAAATAGAAAAAGACCAAAAAACCCCCGACTTAACTGCTGTCGGAGTGACTGACGAACGGGACTGACGGACCATCGATCGACTGATGGTCCATGCTGGTCATCCATCGATCAGTACTGGAGGCTGAAATTTGGGGGATTGACCTACGACTCTAGACCATAAACTGTGGTCTGACCTACGGTCCATTGATCCTGGCGTGGCCTGACCCTTGGTCAAGTTTCTGGACTAAGTTCTAGGGGAGGTTTTAGGTGTGAACCACGGACCACCAGCACAGGCCGTGGGTCACCCTACAGTCAGTGGGTGGCAACCGTGGGTTGCACCTGCAACTTCTGGAAATCTGCATTTTGGTTTGTTTTTTGGATACGAGGTGTTACATTATCTCCCCCTTGGAAATATTCTTCCTCGAATGAAGACTAAACTAGCTGAAATGGAGGGAGAGGGCTGCACTTCCTACCACTAAATACTAAGAACTAAATTTTTGACTGAACATAGTTCCAAGAACATGCAAATATGCTGAAAATGCAAGTACAAACTGAAGGAACATGATACAAATACTGAAGCTACATATGAATGACTGAAAATTGACGAGGAACTATTACCTCAAACTGGAGTGGAATCGTAGGAAAGAGGTAAGGTTACTTGGCTTTCATGGCTGTTTCTGCTTCCCAAGTAGCCCTTTACGGACTAACTCCTCTACAAAACCTTGACTGAAGCGAATTCTTTGTTTCTCAATTTTCGGACCTGACGATCAAGGATTTCAACTGGTACCTCTTCATAAGTGAGACTATCCTTTACAGCCACACTTTCTAAAGGCACAATAGATGCTGGATCACCCACATACTTCTTCAACAGTGAAATGTGAAAAACTGGATGCACTGCTGCTAGTTCTGTTGGCAACTCTAACTCATAAGCCACTTTACCTACCCTTTTCAAGATCCTGTAAGGGCCTACATATCTAGGACTGAGCTTCCCTTTCTTTCCAAATCTCATCACCTCTTCATAGGTGACACTTTCAAGAAAACCCATTCTTCAACTTGGAACTGTAGTTCCCTTTTCCTTACATCTGCATAAGACTTCTGGTGACTCTGGGTTGTCTTAAGTCTATCTCTAATGAGTTGCACTTTCTCCATAGCTTTATGTACTGAATCTGGCCCTATCAAGGCTGCTTCACCTACTTCAAACCAACCAACTGGAGATCTACATTTGCGCCCATACAATGCCTCATAAGGGGCCATCTGAATGGTGGAATGGTAACTATTGTTGTAGGCAAACTCTATAAGAGGAATGTGATTATCCCAACTGCCCTTGAAATCGATCACACAAGCTCTCAACATATCCTCTAAGGTCTGAATGGTATGCTCTTCCTGGCCATCTGTCTGCAGATGAAATGCCATGCTAAGGTTAACTTGAGTACCAAGACCTTTCTGAAATGACTTAAAAAAATGAGAGGTAAACTGAGGACCTTAATCTGAGATGATGCACAAAGGAAGCCCATGCAACCTCATAATCTCATTAATGTAAAGCTTGGCATAGTCCTCCGCTGAATCTGTAGTCTTAATTGCCAAAAAGAGTGAAAAGTTAGTAACTCTATCAACATTAACCCAAATTGAGTCATGTTGTCTGCGAATATGAGGTAACCCTGTAATGAAGTCCATGTTGATCACTTCCCACTTCCAGGTTGGAATATCGATCTCTTGAGTCATACCTCCTGGTTTTTGATATTCTACCTTGACTTGCTGGCAATTGGGGCACTTAGGCACAAAATCTGCTATATCTCTTTTCATGCCATTCCACCAATAGACTTCCCACAGATCATGGTACATCTTAGTGGTGCCTGGATGAATAGAATATCTGGAGTTATGGGATTCTGCTAGACTCTGCTGTCTCAACTCACCCATCTTAGGAACACATAATCGACCCTGATAGAGAAGCACACCATCTCCCACTTGGGAGAAAACCTCAACTCTTTGCTGGTGGATTGTACCATTTAGTTCAAGCAATATCAGATCACTGTGTTGCTTTTCCTTCACCTCCACTACCAAAAAAGATTCTGACCCATTCTGAATTGTTACACCACTATATGATATGCTTATAAGACGAACTCCCAAGCGAGAAATTTTGTGAACATCCTTTGCTAGTTCTTTTCTTTCTTCCTCCACATGTGCTACACTACCCGTAGATAGTCTGCTAAGAGCATCTGCCGCTATATTAGCCTTACCAGGATGGTAATGCACACACATATCATAATCCTTGAGGAACTCAAGCCATCTCCTCTGGCAAAGATTCAACTCTTTCTAGGTAAACACATACTGAAGACTCTTATGGTGTGTGAACACATCTACGTGAACACTATACAAGTAATGTCTCCAAATTTTAAGTGCAAACACCACTGTTGCTAGCTCGAGGTCATGAGTTGGATAGTTCTTCTCATTCACCTTAAGCTGTCTAGAAGCATAAGCTATAACCTTACTTCGCTGCATCAATACACAACCTAGGCTGATTCTGGAAGCATCACAATATATAACATAATCGTCTAAACCCTCTGGAAGAGTTAAAATATGAGCTTTAGTCAATCTAGTTTTCAATTCTGCTAAGCTTTTCTCACAATCATCTGACCACTGAAACTTGACTTTCTTCTGAGTCAACTTAGTCAATGGAGAGGCTATGGATGAAAACCCTTCCATGAACCTTCTGTAATAACCTGCTAGACCCAAACAACTTCTGATATCTGTAGGAGAGGTAGGTCTGGGCCACTGTTGCTCTCTTCTGGTAATCCACTTGGATCCCTTCACTAGACACAATGTGACCAAGGAAAGCAACTGACTGCAACCAAAATTTGCACTTACTAAACTTAGCAAATAATTGACGATCTTTGAGACTTTGCAGAACAACCCTCAAATGACTCGCTATTCTTTCTCATTCATAGAGTAAATGAGGATATCATCAATAAAGACGATCACGAACAAATCTAAGTACTGCTTGAACACCCTGTTCATCAAGTCCATGAAAGCTGCAGGAGCATTGGTTAGTCCAAATGACATAACTACAAATTCATAATGACTATATCGAGTTCTGAAGGCTGTCTTTGGAATGTCACTATCTCTGACTCTAAATTGATGATAACCAGATCTGAGGTCTATATTTGAGAAATGACTAGCACCCTGAATTTGGTCAAACAAGTCATCAATCTTGGGGATGGGATACTTCTTCTTGATTGTGACTTTGTTCAACGGCCTATAATCGATGTACATTCTAAGAGATCCATATTTCTTCTTCACGAATAATACTGGTGCACCCCATGGGTAAATACTAAGTCTGATGAAGCCCTTATCTAGAAGGTCTTTCAACTGCTCTTTCAATTCCTTAAGCTCTGTTGGAGCCATTATGTAAGGAGGAATAGAAATAGGTTGGGTATCTGGAAGGAGATCAATTCCAAAGTTGATTTCCCTTTTGGGAGGAACTCTGGGAAGATCTTATGGAAACACTTCTAGAAACTCATTGACTACTGGAACTGACTCAAGAGTTGGAGTTTCAGAGCTTCAATCCTTAACCTGAACTAAATGATAGAGAAAACCCTTAGAGACCATCTTTCTGGCCTTAAGGTAAGAAATGAATCGATCCATGGGCGCTAAGATACTACCCTTCCATTCTAAGATTGGTTCGTCTGGAAATTGGAAACGAACAATCCTAGTTATACAATCAACTGAGGCATAACAGGAATGCAACCAATCCATGACTAGAATTATATCTAAGTCTACAAGATCTGCTGAGGTGACTTTTTGATAGATTGTGATAGGGCAATTTCTGTATAACCGCCTAGCTATAGCTGGATCACCGA
This sequence comes from Solanum microdontum, assembly GCA_036250385.1. NCBI lineage: Eukaryota > Viridiplantae > Streptophyta > Magnoliopsida > Solanales > Solanaceae > Solanum > Solanum microdontum. The sequence continues at coordinate 2,105 of JAJONQ010004598.1, read as the reverse complement.
CTGGAGTAGATACTGAGAAGGTTTCTGAGAGAGTTTCTGGGTAATGCTAAATTTGACCACTATATAAGGAGTTACAAAAGATAAAGTTTCCCCTGGATCTAACAATGCATAAACATCAAGATCAAAGATTCGTAACGTACCAGTGACTACATCAGGAGAATCTTCCTGATCCTGGTGAGCCTGGAGAGCATACAACATATTTTGGCGTTGACCGCCACCTATACCAGATAAGTTACCTTGTTGAGTCGGGCCACTTGCTGGTGCTGCTGAAGTTGTGGACTGAGCTCTACCATTGCTACCTCATTGACTCTGTCTAGAAGGATAATCTATCAACCTGTGACCAGACTGACCACACCTAAAACATCCTTCCTTTCCTGCAAGCACTCACCCGGATGGTTCTTACCACACTTAGGACAAGTTGGGTAGGTTTTGCTACCTGAAACACTTCCCTGAGACTTAGAGCCTGATGCCCTACCTTTCTGAACTTGTCTGAACTTCGAGGATGGAGCACTAGTTGATGAAAGGGTTGGGGCCGAAAATTTCTGCTGACCCTATGAGCGATTTCCATCACCCAATTTTTGTTGAGAATACTCATAGTTCCCAGTCCTAGCCTTCTTATTTTCCTTGGCATGTTCCCTAAGCTTATCACCCTCAACCTATTGAGCATGAGTTATAAGCCTAGAGATGCTCATATCTCCCAGCAACATGGCATTCCCACATTCTGTTTTCACTAAGTCTGACACTCCATCTTGTTCAATTGGGCCCTGGAATTAGCAACCATGTTAGGAGCACACCTGGAGAGTTGGGTGAACTTGAGTCCATACTCTTTGACTGTCATGCTATCTTGCCTTAAGTTAATAAATTGATAAGCTTTTTCCTCTCTCAACTCTCATGGGAAAAACCTGTCCAGAAAGGTCACACTGAAGCAATCCCAAGTGATAGGAGCTGTATCTGTACCCCTGATCTCCTTCCACTGAGTATACCAAATATGATCTACATCCTTAAGTTGGTAAGATGCTAACTCCACCTAATCATTCCCAGTTACCTGCATCACTTCAAAGATCTTCTTGACCTCATCAATGAAGTTCTGGGGATCCTCACCAATCTGCGACCCTAAGAACTCTAACTGCAGCTGACCTAACAGTAGCATGTGCCGGAATGGGAGCCGCTGATTGTTCTGGTTGGCCACACTCTGAGCCAACATCTGAATGACGTTCCTAAATTCAGCATTCGAAACTTTTTGATCTGGGACTGGAGGAGCTACGTTTGCATTCCTGGCATTCACATTCTTGACGACGAGGAGCCATGATCTGAAATGTAGAATTTTGAGTTAGAACGGAATTAGATCATACCTTACGCACGATAAGAGTAATAATAAAATGAAGACTTTTCCTAAAACACTTTGTGGCCTCCCTCTCATTAGATGTGGTGCGCAATACACACCCATGAAAAGGACTCCGCCTAGTTTGACTTTCAGACATCCTAGGACACTTAAACCAACCTGGCTCTGATACCAAGTTTGTCATGCCCCGAGCTATCCCTGAGACGCGGACACGGGACCTAGGATCATGAGTGACCCCAAGCTAACCCTGCTGGCATAATCATAAGCATACTAAAGACAAACTGACTAATAAAACTATGCGTAATCTAAATCATAAGATATACTAAAATGAAGAGGAATACCCATTTACTGTTTGAATATATGAAATCTGAGAGTTTGAATACAAAAGAGAAATCAAACTCTAAGACTAAAGTTGAATCTAATGATGTTTAAAATAAGCCTCTTACTGACTAGAAATATTGGGACACGCCCCAACTAGATCTCACAAAAAAACTATAACTAAAGATAAAAGCGATAAAGATAAACATGTCACTAGTCCTCAAAGAATGAGGACTCACAACTAATGCTGCTGAACTGAAGATCGAGAACCAATCTATGCGTGATTTGACTGCTGGGGACCTCAACCTACATCACGAGATGATGTAGCACATAGTATGTGTCAGTACTTGAAAGGCACTGAGAATGTAGTATAAAATATAGCTGAAATAAACATATTACTGAAGAAGCAATAAAGCAAGAGCATAATCTGAACACGCTATGGATA